>JANHZU010008761.1:249268-264565 GCA_032468055.1 Acrochordus granulatus | reverse complement strand
GATTGCTCTTTGGAGGGACAGATCTTGAAGCTGAAGCTCAAGTACTTTGGCCACATAATGTGCAGGGAGGACTCATTAGAAAAGACTGTGATGCTGGGAGAGATTGAAGGGAAGAGGAAAAGAGGACGGCAGAGGATGAGATGGATAGAGAGCATAGTCAGTGTAATGGGCATGGGTTGGGCATATTTCAGGAAGCAGTGCAAGACAAGGAGACCTGGCATGCTGCAGTCCATGGAGTTGTGAAGTGTCGGACATGATTGTGAGACTGAACAACAACATGATTATGAAAAGAATCAACAGAACCATATTTCCTTCATAATTGGAGAGAATGATTAAAGAGTGTAGACTTGGTAGAATTCGTCTGTAAATAACTTTTTTTCTGCATCACAATAAAATGAAAGTATATGGTTGCATAGTGGCATGAGTGGTTATAATGCTGGGCTTGTTGGCTTGTTGAAGTTCAGCATCTGGAGTTCGAGACCCAAGAGCTACCACATAATGGGGTGAGCTCTTGCTATCTGCCTAGCTTCTACAATCCTAGTAATCTGAAAGTATGTAAAAATGCAAGTAGGTAATCCTTTAGTGGCCACTCATGCCCAGAATGTTGACATACTTTTGACTGATAAAAAGAGTTATTTTGGGCTGTGCAAATAATAAAGTGGTAAGAAAATTTATAGAATCTTGGGAGACCAATTCTACAGCAATTAACAGATGTGTGAGCCTTCCACCGGCTTCTCAAGCCCTGTGAGCCACCACAGCTAGCCATTATGCTCCCTTGCCCACTATGTCTAAGACATTTCAATGCTGCTGTCCCTGGCCCCACCCCCACTTCTCCTTCCCCTTGCCCTAGTTTAGATCCATGTAAGTACGGCTTAAATCCCTCCCCTTGTTTGGGAGAGCATGAAGGTTCTACACCTTTAAAACCATGGTGAAAAAGGAAAAGGGAAGTGAGGTAGTGACAATATAAGATTGAGACATTTATTTTATTTATTAATTACATTTATATGCTGCTGAACTCAGAAATGACTTTCGGTGGCTCACAATAAAAAACATAAAATACAATAGATAAAAACAATTAAAACCCACAACATTAGATAAAAAATAGCCAAACAGAGAGGAAAGAAGCAAAAATACATATAAGGGGAAGGAGGACAATACTAAGTTACTAACCACCTCCAAGATATTTTATCCCCATTGAAGCCCCAAGCCAGCTGGCAGAGCCAGGTCTTAAGGCCCTTCTGGAAGGCTGCAAGGATGGGCACAGACCACACCTCACCATGACTGATGGGATTTGAAGGAGGTCTCTTCTGCTGGTTCTGGTCTCTTCATTGGGGAGAGGCGATTCCTCAGATAATTCCCCATGCCAATGAAGGGCTTTAAAGGTCAGAACCAATACCTTGAATTGCACCCAGAAGCAAACTGGCAACCAATGCAGCTCGCAGAATAAACATGTTACATGGGCTATTTTCCAGGCCCCTAAAATCATCTGTACAGCTGCATTCTGCACCAGCTGTAGCCTCCGGAAGCTCTTCAACGGTAGCCCCATGTAGAGTGCATTGGAATAATCCAACAAAGAGATGACAATGGCATGACTGACTGAGCGTAGGGACTCCTGATCCAGGAAAGGGCACAACTGGCGCATAACACAAAGTTGCACAAAGGCCCTCCGAGCTGCAACTGCCACCTGCTCTTTATGTATTACTTTGCAATTGTAGTTACATGAGATTCACAGTAGAGTCTATTTGGGGCTTTTATTCCTCTGAGGATGGGTTCTGGGGAGAATCCAAAAGCTCAGGACAATAAACAGAACAATAAACATCTAATGTCTATCCTGGTATACAAAGCTGCTCTGATGCGAGTAGATAAATAGGTACTACCTGCAGTAGGAAAGGTAAGAGCATTCTATGCACCTCAGTGTATTTCAGAACAGTATTTAAAGAAAGTCTCATGTAAACCTGGATGGTAATAAACTACTCTAGTCAGGTCAGTCATCTTGCACCAGGGAAGGTCACAATAGGTGCAGCAGCTGCAGTTGGGCAAAGGCCCCTTTAGTTATGGCTTCCACCTATTACTCAAATAGGAGCCTTGATTCCAGAAGGACCTCCAAATCACAAACCTGCTTCTTCACAGCTCATGCCTGCCTACCCAGAAATAACAACTTACCAACATCCCCTAATAAATAAACTGCAAATCAATCTTGGTTAAGTTCAACTTGAGCCTGTTTTTTCCCTTAAAGCCTTCAAGCACCAAGAAAGAATTTCAACAAAATTTCCCCTACAAACCAAGGTGATGATATATAATTAGGTATCATCAGCATGTAGATGATACCACTTCCCAGTCAGATGACCTGTCCCAGCAGTTTCATCCAAATGGTAAAGAGAGAAAACCCACACTGCAAGATCCTGGGATTGAGCTTTAAACTGGTGATTCTATCTGCAGAATCAGATAGAATTTTCCTTTTCCAAACTGTATTTTCCAGATCTAGCAGATCATTGAGGGAGACATTCTTTGTGGTTCCACATTTCCAGGAAGTGAAAGAGCCAAAAAGTAGAAGGCACCACTTCTCAGTGACAGTGCTGATGCTGTGGGTGGTCTCCTATGTAGAGACTGGGCTAACCATTTCCTTGATGGCCTTGAAAAGGCTGTTAAAAATAGAGTTTTTCTAGAGAGCATCCAGCCATACTAACAAATATTGTGCCATCTTTTCCTTTTTTAGTTTCTATTTTTGTTATGCTGTAAGTTAGTGATTAATTTTATGATTTCATTTATTTTTGTTAAGCTGTGAATGTTGGATTTTTTTTTTTGCTTATTCGCTATGTAAATCATGAAATGTCACAGGATTACAGCAAGATATAAATTAAATACACACACACGTATTTCTACTTCTGGGGAGTGGCCAATTTATATTACTGGAGAAATTAAAATCCACACACTGATATTTTTTCTTTGATATCAGAACCAGAATAAATGTACTATCTTCAGTCATGCGTGTTTATTTCCATGTATGCAACTTATGAAGTGGTTGCTTTAGTTGTGCAGAGGCAAAATCTTCAGTCAGAAGAGAGGTAGAAGGAAAAGGGTGAATATGTTTTTCAGGAGAATCTGATAGCTGGAGATCTGAATAATAATTTGAGGCTCTGATCACCTTGTGTAAGTATGTATATGTACGTGGTTGAATTATAAGAGGAAGGACAATCAATACCTACATGTGAATTGTTATTTCAGAGCTTGATCTTATAAGTTGCAATTTATAAACTGGCAATTGGCATTAATCTCTTACTGCTTGGAGCCAAAGTAGTCTGCAGAAGAGTAATTGAAATGTCTACCACCTTGATGAAGCAAAACATCTGGACTGGCAGATTACAAAGTTTGCAAATAAATGTTATCTATTTCTCTCTGGACTAACAAATATGCTTAGTCTGCATTATATTGTGATTACTTGTCCATTTTTTATTAGAGTTCTATTTAAATACATATTGTTAAATTCAAATTGCTGCAAAGATTTTATTCCAGATCAGCCCCATAGGATTTGCAGTCATGAATTCTTAATTCTCTCTCTCCCTTTTTCTCTCTCCCCCACACACTATTAATTCTGCAAAGTGCAGAAAAGCTGAAACAAAAAGTAGGCAAAATAAATTAAATACATAAACTATGAAGAAAGAAAAGGAAATATAACTAATCCAATTTATACCTGTACTTTGAAGAAGCAGGATAGGAAGAATATAGATGCTTTTGAATTTTAGTGTTGGAAAAGACTTCTGAGATTATCAGGACAGCCAAGAAAAGGAACCAATGGATCATCAAATAAATCAGCTCAGAGTTCTCTCTTGAGGCACAAATGACCAGGCGCAAATTATCCTACTTTGGACACATTATGTGACGACCTAACTCTCTGAAGAAAGCTCTATTGCTGGGAAAAGTAGAAAGAAAGACAAGAAGAGGATGACCAATAGCAAAATGGATGGACTTATACTAGTTATGGTAGTGATGAATTAGAAAACCTGAAAAAACAAGTTAGGAATATATTGTTATGGAGAAAGTTGCTAATAGTAGACACTGACTTGTTGCACATATCAAAATCAATTTATACTAATTGTAGTTGTTTTGCTCTCATACCCAACTCTTTCTTCCACTAAACAAAGTAGAAAGTTGCCTACTCTGATATAGAGTCATTTTGCTCCTTTAAACAAATATGAATTCCAAATAATTGATTACATAACACTCTACTTCTCAGTCACTCCATTTGTACGACTTTTTTCCCATTTTTAATAAACATTCTACAAAGTTACAAAAATTCTTGTACTTGCCTTGGCTTTTCACAATTTATATATAACTTAAAGTGGTCCATTCCCATTTCTGTGCTAAATATAATAACCTTGATATTAGTAATATTATTATTCAGATCCATATTCTTTGTTGCATGGCATAGTATCTAACATTTGCTATAACTCAGTTGGATTTTCACCCAAAAACATAAGTTCCATTTATATACTCACATTTATATCCCCAATCAACCTACTTCAAATGTCATCCCAAGTATATATTCCATTTACATTTATCCATAAATATATGAATCAACCAAGGAGACATCACATATCTTTATCTTAATTTCTGCTACTTGTTCAGATGTTCACAAAATGCTGTTTATATTTAAACTTCTTTTACTGCCATCTTATATTACTTTTACTGCATTCAGCAACCAATTTTTCATATTCAAAATTCAAGTTTAGTGACTTTTATGCACATAATATTATAATATGTTCTAGAATTAATGATGAACTCAACAACTGAATTAATTTTCTGTAGATATTTATATTCTGTAGATAGCTACATTCATCATATTGATATTTTCTTTCTGTTAATTTTTTTATGTTTAGTTTATTTAATAATCATATTTATTTTTTCTTTACTGTACTATTGTTATTCAGTGTAGATTTTCCCAAACACATGCAACATAATACTTTTGTATCCTTTGTTAATTCAGATTCTTTATTCCACTTACATTACAAGTTGTAATTGTATGCCATAATTGTCATCAGATTGACTCATTAACCTTGACAATCCATTCTGGCTTTGGTCAATCAAAGCTTTCAATCACACTGTTTTAGTAAAATAGAGAAAGTATAGATTTTGGTTACCACAAATAATTATATTAACTTAACCTGTGCATCTGTAGTATTCCTTGCTAAAAGGACAACACTGATATATTTTGACCAACATGTCAAAAGGACAACCAAAGCTCAGTTTTCCCCCAAACAGATGCACACTTTATATATTTCTATGTAAACCAGTATCTCTAATCTAGGGACTAGTTTGTAAGTCCATATCCTACTAAACTTAGGTGAAAAACAACCATTTAAAGCTTTTCAAAATAACTCTTCAAAGTCCCTATGCCAGAAAGTGAAATCTTTACTTCCAAAGTAACTAAATAGGAAGGGCAAGTAAAATGAATCCCATTAACAAGCATGAGAGTTCTTTTTAAGCAAAAAGTAACTGATTTGATTATTTTTGTTTAGAGTAACAAATGCTTTTTTCATTCAGAAGCACATGTACCAAAAGCTAGTCTTTACAAAAAGATATAGCACTTTTTCTATACTTTGTAACCTAGCAGAATGTTGAAAAGAGGCTGTGTAAGAAGTTTAGGTCTCTCCCTCTCTCCCTCTCTCCCAATAAGATAATTCCTGAAAACTGGACAGAATGGGACCAAATTTGATTGCAAAAGAAGATGGAGTTTGAAAATGGGTTGGGCTGAGGGCTGGGAATTCTGAGCCACTTTCTCTTCTGCCACCTAGTCACATGACTCAGAATGGTATGCTTCCTAGGGCGCAGGTACACAAGGACACAAATTAAGAGGGTACAGAAATCCCTTATGCTCACAAAGACACATAGTTTTATTACACAGAAAATAGTATAGATAGCTTCATAGCCATTGTGGTAAACAGATTTTTAAAGATTCCAGAAAATATGCTCTGCAAGCTTTTTGTATCTTGTTTATATAGAATTTTGATTTTTGTTATGCATAGGTGTCAGGTGCAAAAAAACAGATTCACTCTTAAAGTTTTCAATTAAATGATTTATTGCTAAAGCTTACCCACAAGAATCTTCTCAACTAATGGTAGCAACTCTAGACTAATTCCTCTTTTCACCCCTCCCCCTGACTCTGTCATCTTTTCTTTTACAATAGGCTTTGTTAGCAGTGTAACACCCCAATTATACTCAACGTATTGTTTATATATGACTTACGCCTTGAGCCATTCATGAAAGTAGATATCATTATGTTCCTCCTTGTACATGTTTTTCTTGGTTATTAAAGACAAATCTATTGTTTTTTGAAATTATCCTCTATGATTGTGGCAAGCTACAGCTATAAAGTAAAGGGCCTCTATTTCTAAGAAAACTATCTTATTTCACAGGGCCATCTTTAATAATTCTTATATTTCATTTAGCAATAATTGTTAATGTTTCCATGCTAAAAATATGAAAATAACTTTTATAAATGAACCAAAGTCCATAATCAATTCAAAAGTCTCTTTGCTCATATTAAAGTATCTTATACCTGTGATTTATATTTTTTAAAAACTGAGCTCCAGTATAAATTTATATAGGTGACTTTTTCCTAGCCTTTTGTTCTTACACCATACCTTGAATTGCACTGAGGGTAATCCACATATAGATTACCTGCTTGGTCAGAAACCATATGAGTCACTTTCAGGGCTGCATCCCCACATGATTTTGACTATTTTCTTAAACTAGAGGCAAGCACTCAACATGAAACAGATGGTTAGCACCCTCAGTTCCAACAGCAATAATCACCTATTAAAAGATCAAAAGTGTAGATATAAAAAACCTCAACCAATCCTCTTTGAAGATTAAAAATGATTTTAAATTGCCTATTTGCTTTCTGTTCAAAATAAAAACCAAAAGTGTATACATTCCTTTTTGAAAGTGAAAAATCAAACTTATCAGGGTTTCCTGATATTTCCATCCAGCCCTCAAAACTAAAAACATCAAAGAAATTTGGAAATTAGTAATTGTTGCTGCTCTTATAAAAAGCTGCCCTATTTAACTGAAACACTTTTAAACACAGGATATTTTTATTCAACAGGGGCACTATAATCCCAGCCCCAATATGAGTTGGCAACCAAAGTTAAGAAAATAAAATACTGCACAACTTACATTTAAGTTACCACAAAGAGTGAGATAGGCAGTATATAAATTTAATAATAATAAATAAAACTTTCCTTCTTGCATTTATCTCCTTCCTTACAAATAAAAAAATGATGTGGTCATGGCAAGGAGAATAGAGCTTGCAGTCACTTAGATATAAAGATGCATTGTTTTGGAAAATTAATATTCTGAATAAGTGTTGCTCCATGCATTGCATGTATCTGTCTTTGAGTTTATGAGATATGAACAATAGTGCATTGGCTCATAGAAAGTGGAAATAAAAAAGACGTTCTGAACAGAATTATGTTATAGAACACATGCAGTAATAAGATTAGTGACAAAGGATATTCAGTGAAATGATGAAGTAAAAGAGTCTGTGGGTGAGAAAAATGTATATCAAAATTATTGTTGTAAGGAATATTGAGAAAAATATATTTTAGAAAGGAACAAGATAGCTCTAGATAATGCCGTCAGAAAAAATGATTAAGAGTAAAAAAGCAAAGAAAAGGCAGTGAGATCAATAGAAATAAAACAAACATGAATTCATTGTTTAATCCTTTTCATCCTTTTGGAAGTGGATGAAGAAAGCCAGCAAGGAATTTCCAGCAGAGTAAATGGGGATAAAAATAAGAGTGTATTTGGGATGAAACGGAAGTGAAGGAAAGTTGGGGAATACTTTAGAGTTTTGAATACTGTAGGAAAGATAACAATATGTCAAATGCTACAAATTAGCATTTTCTTAGTTTCTAGAAAAAAATCTTGAACGGAATTAATAAATGCTCTGAGAATATAGAAAAATGATCAAGCTGTTGGAATGGAATGTATAATAAATATTGATTTGGTGTGCTGCTTGAGTGCTGAATGACTTGTTTAACTGGTTGGGAAGACTTCATCTGTGTCATGTGATTGGAGTTATGCTATTATTGGTCCCTGGGAAAAGTATAAAGACCAAATGCAAAAATTATGAGGGATTAGATTGTTAAACTTGACTGGAAAGTATTTGGCAATATTATTTGTATTTATTCATGGCTGAAAAGAAGGCAGCATGAAGCATTTCTGCATTTGAACTTTGACTGAATGGTTTTTGATTTGACAACTTCAGAGTATACATTATCGCTAGATTTTTAAAAGCTCCATTGAATCATTTTTGTGCTCATTCTCTTTCTTCCCTACCAGGTGCTTGTCTTCACTGAAACCCCATTGAAGAATGGCTATGATCTTACCATTGGGACATTGGAGTGATGTTTCTCTGTGGATGAGGCAACGCTATCTTCCTTCAGGTAGTAGCAGTGAAGCTTCTGTCTCAGTCCTTCAGGAGCAGAAGCCTGCAGACCCTCTAAGATCCCTTCTGATTTAAAATTTATTGTAAGTTTGTTGATTTAAAGAAAATGTATGATTAAGTGAATAGGCCTGAACAGTGGCATGCTTTGTGCATATATAGAATTGGATGATGTTTGCAGAATGTACTAAGGGTGATAAATGATGGATGTGAAGCATAAGCAGAGTAAATGAAATATTTAGCAAATGTTTCATTACTGAGGATGGAATAAAGCAAGGTTATTCCCTTGACTGATTAATATATTTAGATATGCTTGTGGTGACATTAGAAGTGTTTGTTTGGGACATGGACGTATATGTATGTTTGTATGCAGATGATGCCCTGTTGTTGGCTTGAGAATTGGAATGATTTTCAATAAATGTTAGATTAATTGTATGATGCAGCATGGAGTAGGAGGGGGTATTGTAAAGTTTTAATTACCACCATGAAGCTACTGAGCTATCTGGATGTAATTTCATTAACATAATCATGAATCCTTATGTGCATGATATTGTAAATTATAGCTACTTATGTCAACTTGTTTAGTTTCAGGAGCCAGTGGACGTCAGTAACACACATAATGGACAAAATTAAAGCCTGCAATATTATCAGATTCCTCCATTTGAAGGGCAACAGCATCTGCCCAATCCATGATGAAATGATAGTTTTTTATGGTGATGAAAGTCATCCTATGACATTGTTGTGAGGTGGAAGAGGAACTTTCAAACTGGATATATATCCCTCACAGATGAGCCTTGATCTGGGAGACCTTGAATCGTGGATAATCTTGACAGGGTGAAGAAAGTAGAAGCTGTTGTCCTTGAAGACAGATGAATAACCATTGAAGTGATAATAAATTAAGTTGGTTTTAGTTATGGAAGTGTGTGGAAAATTATACATGGGCAATTGTACATGTCTAAAGTGTCATGACAATGGGTTCTCTGCTTGCTACTCCATTTCACAAGCAAACTTGATGTGAACTTTCAAAACAGATGTTGACTCTGTTAGAGCAGAATGAAGAGGATTTCTTTGTATATCTCATAGCTATGGGTGAAAACTGGATCTACCTGTATGATTCAGAGACCAAAGAGATGAGCAAGGAGTGGAAACACTCCTCCCCCACAAAATGTTGAAGGTGCAGAAACCTGCAGGGAAGGTCATGCTGTCCATTTTTTGGGGATTGTTGTGTGTAATCCTGATTATGTTTTGAAGGTCAAACCATTACCAGCTCCTACTACTGCAACCTTCTGCAGAAATTGCAACATGCATTGAAAGAAAAACATTATGGTATGATCAGCAAAGGCATCCATTTCCTAGCTGACAATGCACCCACTCATTCTGTGGAAGCATCCGCTGTGGAAGCCAACAAGTGTAGCTATGAAATTTTGCCCCTTTCCCCCATATGCCTGATCTCGCACCCAGCGACTTCTTTCTCTTCCCTGAAATTAAGAAGCTACTGCGAGGTCAGTGATTTGACAACATCATTGATACCATTTTGGAAATGGAACAGTGGTTCTTGAGGCAGTTGCATGACTTCTATCATGATGGGTTGTGGAAGGTCAAGAAACACTGGCAAAAATATGTGGTTCTGCAGGGTGACTATGTGGAGAAGGCTTAAGTTCAAGATACCAAATTGAACTTTGTATCTCATTCTGTTCATCGTGAGAATTAAAACTTTACAATAACCTTTCGTATACCTTTGAAAATTTATCTAAGTTCAAGGTCACTCTATTGGACAGGGAAAATGAAGCAAATCTTTGAAAATTGTATATTAATAGTAACAATTTAGAACAAGTACATGCACTTGTGTACCTTGTAAAATTGTTAATAGTATTTTTATCTAATAATAATTTTATTGAAGTTTAAAAATAAACAGATAAAAAACTAATACAAATTAAAAAGTACAAAAAAATAAAAACAAAAAGTGCAGATATACATTGGTTTTATGTTTTTTTATCTCAGGCTTTTATTTTTTATTTTCTGGCTTTCTATTCTTTATTCATCTTCTGTGCTTTTTACATTACTGCTTATCCTAAAAATGAAATATATAAAACACTTTTTAAAAAATACAAGCAAAGTTGTTTTCACCTGCTCTGGTTGATATTAAGTAGTGGAGCTTTGAAAGTGCTGCTTCATTTCCTCCCACATAATTTAAGTTTTATTGTTTTGTATTAAGAATTATTACTCTTTGGATGAAAGAGTGGGAAGATACAGGATTGTTTACACACCCGCACTCACACAGAGACACACCCAGCAATGGGCAGTTGCAAAATACATTTAAAATAAAGGAATGGGAGGTATCTCAATGCATATTCCAAACATTAATTTATTTTCATTGCTTGAAATGAACTGAAACTTTATATATTTAACTTTATATATAATCTAGCTATTATATCTATTTATCTATTATATATATATAATAGATAATAATATTTCTTGTCTCACCCTGTAGGTGGTATATTACTCAATCTGGAGTCTCTATTAGAGGCCTGGGAGACCAAGGGTTCTGCCCAGTGTCTTTGCTGTTCCTAGCACTGCACTCTTCTGGACAGAGAGCTCTGGTGTTGTTCTTGGGATCTGTTGGAGCCACTCTCCCAGCTTAGGAATCACATCCCCAAGTGCTCCTACCACCATTGGGACCACTTTGATCTTTAATTTCCACATTCTCTCCAGTTCCTCCTTCAGGTGCTGGTACTTATCCAGCTTCTCAAACATTTTTTTTCTGATGATGTTGTCACTTGGCGCCACTACATCTATCACCACCGCGTCTTCTGCTCCTTGTCTACTGCCATGATAACCGGTTGATTGGCTAGTACCTGCCTGCCTGTCAGGATCTGGAAGTCCCACAGGCTTTCTCTCACTCACTTTCTCTCTCTCTCTCTCCCAAATATTCATGATTTCAACAGCCTTAGTTTTGTAGAAAAATTCCTTATGTTACTACTCTTGTTAAACAACTGAAAATTGAAAGCTCCTATCAATTACAGCAAATCACCTTGAGTTCTACCAATAGATTCTAATTTTCTTTCTTCACATTACTGGTATAGGAAAACAGTCTAATATATTATTCCATGGATTTAGTTATGCTTTATCATGGTCTCCTGTCACAGGTGATGAAATGCAAAAATTGATTGTACACTTTGTAATAAAAAAGTCCTCCAACTGCATTTATTGAGACCAGTATTGGACTTGGAAGTTCTTTTTATTTACAAGCTCTGCATCTGCAATGTTATTTCAGAATCACATTTAATTAAAGGCCAGTTTTAATAGAACTAAAGATTTTAATTTTATTCCAAAGTATTCTAAATACAAGAAGTATCTTTTTTATAATTTTTATAAAAAAATATAAATACAAAGATAAAAAATTAATACCAACTAAGAAAAAAATAAAAAGTAAATACAAAAATTAAAAAGTTCAATTAAAGAAAAAAAATTAAAATGAAAAGGTACAGTATACAGATAAAGAAATGACTTCATCCTTCATCAAGACAATTATAACCTATTTCAGTAACTTATTCTCTAATACTACAGCATAAGATCTCTTCTTCCCATATATTTTATCTATAAACAATTGTTGAAACCTCATTGTTCATTCCTTATCAGCAAAAGTCCATTAAAGTTACTACAAATAATCATATGCATATTTAACCTTGATTGAATATATCAACTTTTTACTCTCTTACTTTACTTTTAATACAATAACTTATCACCTTCTCTGAAAATACAACAAAAAGGCTCTTCATATCTTATCTCTTATCTATAAATAAATTTTAAAGGATCATTTGGTCCTTGTTAAAAAAAAATAATTTCTGATAGCTCCATTAAGAGCTATCAGAACCAACGCATATATTTTAATCTTTTTTCCAAATATTATTTTTTATTAAGAATTACAATTAAAAAGAAAAAACTAATACAAATTATAAAAATACAGGAATAAAAAAAGAAAAATACAAAAAAGGAAAAAAAGTATAGAAAAAAAAAGGAAAAAAGAAGTCACTTCTCCCTTCATCCCAGCAAGTAAAACCAATTTTTATACCTTATCATTATCTTTCTTTCGGAATGATTAAAAAAGGAAATATGCAAACTCAGTATTTTTTGAAGGCTCCAAACTATGATTTGTCTCCCAGAGCTCTGAAACCCACTGGAGACTGCTGTCTTACAATCTCGTAATGGGGAACCACTGTATGGAGCACATGTGGGCAATCCCAGAGCCTTTCAATTTATCTGAAGAGGAATTCCAAGGCGCCGTTCACCAACTCTGCTTGCAGTACAGCTGTCTTCAATCCACCATTGCTTCCCCAGAAGTGACCAATCCAAGAATATCTTAAAAAAGCAGAGCCTTCCCAGAAAATACATGCTTGATCTTTGCAAAGTAAGTTTTACACACTAGGTAAAGAGCTTTGCTTCTCTTGAGATTTTTAAACGTTTTAGTCATAAAAATGTAATAATCTTTTGCTGTTATTTTTTCTTTAGTTTTCTCTGATTAGTGTATTTGTTTAAAATTTATATTATGTATTATATTTTTATACATTAGGGTTCTAGTGGTGCAACTGAGAGCAACTCTGAATAAGCAAAGGAATTAAAATGTAGGAAACCATCACTTCTAACTTAAATGCTTCTTGGAATAGAATAGATTATTTTTCTTTCTGAAGGCTGCCTTTTGTCTTCGAGATGATGGATGCTAGCTTAATAAAGCTGATCGATTAGATTTTTGGTGTCATCCAAAGACATAATGAGGTTTAGTTAATGACATCAGTTGACTAATAGTTCCCTCTACAAATGTCATAGGGTGGAGTTAATGTCTTTGGCAAATCCTTTAAACTTAGAACTTTCTGCAATGATTATATCCAGATCTTCTTTATTGTACTTTTTGTGTCTCTATAACTTTACACTTAAATATCTCAACATATTTTTGTTCTATTCATATATTTATTTGCAGTATTGAATATTATACCTAGATTTATGTGTTCCAGGCAGACTTCCTGCCATAGATTAAACTAAGTTAATAAAAGATACTCAATGGAATAATAAAAGATTATAAAATACAAACAGATGTGAAAGTAGGTATTATTCAGCAAATAATGAAAGATCTGATACAAAGTCCCTAAGGACTCTATTTCCTACATTATAACAGAAAAAAACCCCTTCCAGTTCTTGCCAATCCAATTTTAGAAGGAGGAAGCCTTTGGAGAAAACCTTTGGAGAATGATTAGATCATTATAGGGAAAGATCATGTAGATCATACAGCTTTCTACATGCTTGTATTGTGTGCCATCTCGGGCTTAAATCTATCATTTTGTATTGTTCTTCAGTGGATAGTGTTAATAAATAAAATAGTTGTAGAACCACTGAGATGTCTTCCACAGAGATGGCTTATTCAGTCTGCTATGTTGACGATAAGTGATCAATTTTAAATCAATTTCAAGTTAGTCCCAGCATATGTTCTATGGTAACTGCACTATCTCCGAAGTGGAGCAAATGGGCTGAATTCAGGCATAATAATGCTTGGGGCAAACCAATTTAATGACTGCAAATAACTTCCACTTACATCTCTGCTTACAACCATTCATTTAATAATGTTTTGAAGTTAGCCTTAGAAAAAAGTGACATGACTTGTCCTCAAAATTACAATTGTCATACCAACCCCACAGTCCTGTGATTGCCATTCAGTGCTTGGCAACCAGCTCACATTTATGATAGCTGCAGTATCTATGTCACTATTGTGATTTCTGACCTTCCCAGCTGGCTTATGACAAGCAAAGTCAATTGGGGAAGCCACATTCACTTAAAGACCATGTAAACAATTTTGTGATTTGCTTAATGACTCTGGTAAAATGGTCATAAAATCAGTTCTGGTCACATGATGACACACTCAATGGCCACATTGCTTAGCAACTGAAATTCTAATGCCTATTGTGGTCATTAGTCAAGGATTATCTGTATTTCAGAATAATTTTTCTATATCTAACAAGTAGCATGTATACATCATTTTCTTAGATGGTTTCTTAGATAAGAAATGAAATCAGTGGATGCTTTCTGTCCAGATATCTGGCTTGGGAGGATATTGGACAGTAACTGATACTGAAAATCATCAAGATGTTCAAAAGGAAGCAAGTGGACAGCATTTTCATTGCAGTATTTTTCTATAGGCATAAATAACGCCATTTGGACAGTGCCACCTCAATGCCAAAATCAGTTGGAAATCCAGCTGGAATGGATTTAGATTATCAGGGCACCCAGGAGTGGAACTGCATAGGATCACTACTTACAACAGGATCTATCTCAATAAGGAAAGCAAGTTGAAATATTGAATCAGGAAGCAGAGCCAACTACATATATCATCAATGCTTTTTGGTATTCATTTTATATACAAGTTCTTGAAAGAAATACCCCATATACATTACTACATGCTATATGTTTCTCAGAGAAGAAGTATTGTGGTTTCCTAATCCAAGGTGATGTTAAATAGGACAGACTGATCTTAATTTCCTTTTCTTTTTCTGTACTAGGAACATACAATAAGCTACTTCACTCATATTTTTAATTTTAACAAAAATCACTCCTTTTATGTAAGGCTTCTGGGTTTTGTATGTGACTTTCAAAATAATTTTAAAAGCTTAACAATCAAAATTTGCTGATTTTACAATAGAGATGCAACAAATTTATTCCGTAAATTAATGACAAAACTTTTACAGAATAAAAGGAATCTAGAGCAATTATTCCCCCCAGTGAGGCACTACCTTGCTGTGGTTGGGGGGCTTGTGTGCTCTGAAGAAGATGAGAGCTCTGCCAGAAGTTCAACCATACTGGACAGG
>JANHZU010008761.1:108555-122884 GCA_032468055.1 Acrochordus granulatus | reverse complement strand
TACTAGTGTAAGATCCTGTCACACTCACACTTTAATCCTGCACAGTCACACCCCATTGACACAAATTTTCCCTTGACCCTTGCTTTTCACTTTCCTTCTTTCCTCAGCTTTATAAAACCTCATCAGACAGCCACTTTGCTTTCTTGCATTTCTGTTTCTTTGGGATGGTTTTAGTAACTACTTCTTGTACAGTATTATGCACTTCCATCCATAGTTCTTCAGGCACTCTGTCTACCAAATCTAATCCTTTAAATCTGTTCCTTGCCTCCACTGTATATTCATAAGGGATATTATTGAGGTCATACTTGAATGGCCTAGTGGTTTTCCCTACACTCTTCAATTTACTCCTACATTTTTGCAATAAAAAGCTCATGATCTGAGCCACAGTCAGCTCCAGGTTTTGTTTTTACTGACTGTATAGAGCTTTCCCATCTTTGGCTGCAAAGAATATAATCGATCTGATTTTGGTGTTGACCACCTGATGAGTCACCTCTTGGGTTGTTGGAAAAGTATAATTGTTGGAAAAACTTATTCTCTTGACAAAATTCTGTTAGCCTTTGCCCTGCTTCATTCTGTGCTCCAAGGCCAAACTTGCCTGTTATTCTGGTTATCCTTTGACTTCCTACTTTAGCATTCCAATCCCCTATGATGAAAAGGACATCTTTTTTTGGTGTTAATTCTGGAAAGTGTTGCAGGCCTTCATAGAACTGGCCATGTTCAGCCTCTTTGGCATCAGTGGTTGGGGCATAGATTTGGATTCTTGTGATGTTGAATGGTTTGTCTTGGATTCTAACCAAGATAATTCAGTTGTTTTGAGATTGTACCCCAATACAGATTTTCCCACTCTTTTATTGACTATGATGGCTACTCCATTTCTTCTAAGGGATTCTTTTCCACAATAGATGTCATGATTATCTGAATTAAATTTGTCCATTTCCATCTATTTTGGTTCACTGATTCCCAAGATGTCAATGTTCAATCTTATCATCTCATAATTGACCACATTCAACTTATTTTGATTCATAGATCTAACGTTCCAGATTTCTATGCAATATTGTTCTTTACAGCACTGGACTTTCGTATCACCTCCAGACACATCCACAGCTGAGCATCCTTTTGGCTTTGGCCCAGTCACTTCACTCTTTCTGGAACTACTTTTAATTGCCCTCTGCTCTTCCCCCGTAGCATACTGGATATCTTCCGACTTGAGGGGCTCATCTTCCAGTGTCAACTTTTAGCCTTTTGTTCCATAGGGTTTTCTTGGTAAGGATACTGGAGTGGGTTACCATTTCCTTCTTCAGTGGAGTCCTGTAGCCCATTTTTCACCAGATGTCCAGGACTCCCAACATCTAGTGTGGTCCTTGTTGACCCAGGCTATGACTATGCCGGTATGGGTTTCTGTAAATTATGTCTTACCAAATTTTTTATTGGAAGGAGACACTCTTTATCTGTCTCTTCTGATGAGATCTGTCCAGTCTGGTTGAACCTCTGGCATAGCTCTCATCTTCTTCAGAGTATACAAGCTCCACAACCATGTCAAGATAGTGCCTCATTGGGGGAAAGTAAGTACAGTAGTCCAGTCCAAGCTTATAGATATCCATTTGCCCAATAAATTTGTTCATCCTGCATGAGTCAATACAATCATCTGAGCATAGAGAACTCCTACCACGAACCATTACCATTATATGATTGAGTACAGTGTTGTTTCCCACCCCCACCCTATTGTTTTCCACAATAAAAGTTGCAAATGGCCTAGCAGGTATATGACTGAGCATGGAGGGGGAAATGAAGATGGGGAAAATGAAGAAAGAAGCCTTGTCAGATGAGGTATCATAATGCCATGAAATCACGAACAATCTGGAGTTCTGTTTCACTCTCTTTATTTTTAATTCTTCCACGTCTCTGATTATATTATTTTGGCTCTTAAATTATTGTATATTTGTTTTGGCACCAGCAGTAGGATGTAGGTAAAATAAAATAGGTATATTAATTTGGAGTCTTTCAATTATTTTTTTTCTGAGACAATTTTCTCCCTTGCATTCATTTCACACCCATCAACACACATTAATTTAGCGCAGAGGTTATGTTTAGAAATATTTTATGTCATAAATACATATTTTATATGCTCATAACTAATAATAAAAAAACTAATAATAAAATAATGCAGAAAGGTGCATAGCATGACTGATCTTTTAAGACAACTGAGAAGGCTCAGAGTCATTGCACTGACTCTGAACTTGTGAGTGCAGTGGCTCTGAACTTGTGAGTACATTATTTACATATTATATAGGCAGAAAATGACAGACATCATGCTTAAAAACAAGGAACAAAATGTTTACCTTATAGCATATTTAGATATAAGAACTTATTGCTCTGTTTTAACAACTTTCATGGAGAGAAATATACTCTCTGGTACTACTAGTTACATAGTAGTTCATTACTATGTATAGGTCAGTTCATTAATGTTACTGCTGGATATAAAGGTGGTTAATAAATATTAAAAACATGGCAGTTGGATGCTGTGCACAAAATTGGAGAAAAATGTGATTGCTTTTCTATTAAAACAATCTGTTGTTACTTAAGTAGATATTTCTAAATATGTTTATTTATTTATTTATTAAATTTGTATGCCACTGAAATCCGGAGACTAATAAACATAAATATATTTATGTCTCTAATGTCTATTTTTAAAAGCAAAGGAATAAAATTTGTTGACTAATGATTATGAACTATCAAGCTGACGTCTACTCTTAGCAACTACATAGACAGATTCACGATAGGACAATCTGTTCTCCACCTAGTCCCTCAGAATTTCTGATGCTGTACCCACTGCTGCTGTAATTAAATCCATCTTGCTGGTAATGCTTCCCCTTTTCTCTTTTCTTTCATCTTTCCCTGAGAGGTAGGCATTTGTATATGTATTAAAAATTATAATTTGAATCTGCTAATATGTGCAAGCGAAAACCCTGTTTTGTTGTTCTATGAATCATGTATTTGTTTTCTTGGCTAGTCTTGATATTCTCCAACATCAAGGTTCAAAAGTATCAATATTAAGTTTCACTTCCTTAGAGTGTCACCAAAAAAATATTGCTGGTTAAATTCTGATCTTTGCAGGTATAGACACGTCCCATCATCTGAATATCTTTTCCAAGGGCTTGCTTCATTGCTACTCTACCAAGTGCTAGTCTGTATAGCAGCATAGTTCTTGACTAATCATTCCTTTACTGATGATAGTTGATCCTAAAAGGCACAATCACCAATTCAATATGTTCACTGTCAGTTCTAAGGGTAGTTGCTATACCTGTTGTCATTAGTTTGGTCTTTATATTTAATCTAATTTTTTCACTGTATTCCTTGATTTCTGTTACAGCAATCATTTCCATTTTAGCTGCTAATGTCATCAACGTAGTTTAGATTATTGATTATTCTTCTTCAAATTTTAAAACATCCTCATCTTCTATCCCACATTTCCTCAATATATATTCAGCATTTAGGTTGAATAAATAAGGGGAGAGCTGCCATACAGCCTTGTCTCATTCCTTTACTTGACTTTCAAAAGAATGAGCCAGTCTGTCTCACCATGTTCTATCCAAACTTCCTGACCTGTGAATATGCTTCATAATGAGGACAATGGGATTCTCATTTTCTGAGATTTCCATTTTCTTACGCATATCTCACAACTTGGTATGTTGACACAATCAAAGGCCTTTTTATATTCAGTGTAGCATACACGGATTGCCTTTTGGTATTATTTGGCTTTGTCAAATTTTCAGCATGCATTAGCAATAATGTCTCTTATTTATCAGTCTTTTATGAAGCCACGTAAAGAAGCTTCTACTTTTAACATAATTTTAGAACTTTCTCATGCTTATTATCTTTTATTGGAACATACTTTTTCTCATTCATATATGATCAAGTATTATTGTACATTAGAGTAGGAAATAAATTCTCAGTGTAACAAGCGAAGTGGTATGTGGTAGATTGGATGCTGACTTGATTTCAGTGGTCACACAATTTCAGGGAATCTACTGTAATTATGACTAAGTCTTGTAACCCTATGTTGGAATATAGCTCCTGCTAAAGAATTATGATTCATCCTAATTATGTTGTAAGCTACTTCCATAAATCCATTGCTATCAGTCCTGTAGAGTAAGTTTCACCCTTGTGAGCATCCCTCAGTATTGCTCCTGGAGATGGGGAAAATAGATCAGTCAATTAACTAAAAGGGGAATGCAAAAAGGGAGTGCAAAAATTGGTGTTCTGTCCCCTGTCCCCTCCTGCTTTATCATTTCTTAATTACTACTGCTTTCTCAGTAAGGGGGAAAATGTGACACTCTTCAAGAATTCCATAAGAGAGAAATAGGTTATAAAACCCAAGAGGGGGCAAGTCCCAGAATCTAGGGCAAAGAATTTACCCCATGGTGTCAAGAGGAAATACCTTCATGCTTAATCAGATCAGCTTAAAGAACTCTAGGAAAGCTCACACCATAATGGGGAAATTATAACCTTGTGTATGGAAAGGGTCATAAGCATTTATTTATTGGCATGGTGTTGTGAATTCATCAGTGGTATTTTTCTGTACATCAAATGATACTTTAGTATTTAAGATGATTTTTCATGTAACTTGGGAATTGTTAGGGAAGTACAAGGAAACCACTGTCAGTGATATTATCACCTAAGAGTAATCGAAGAAATGGTAAGAAATAGCATCTTATATCAATAGCAGTGGGTGCAAGAGACTGCCTTTGCTTTTTAGTTAACAAAAGTTCAGAAGTAATGCAGTGTCTTCCCATGAGGCTTATATTTTCTTACTCAAGACTGTATGCAGATTATTTAACACCCGTAGGTAGCATTACTGTGCACCATTATTTTATAGAGTCTAGAACACACCTTTCCTAATGCTAATCTTTTTTCTACCAAACAGGTTTTGTTGGTTACCAATAGAGTATTCAAAAATTTGTAACCACAAACCATAACTGAATAAATGAGTCATTAAATATTTATCATGCCATCCACAACTTTAAAAAATGTATCTTGTACTTTCAGCACCGCAGGTACAGAAGAGGGCAGCTAAAGACAAACGCATGCTGGGACAGGTTAATGGACAGAAGGAAGTAACCTGAGTCACCTATTCAGCGAGGCAGCGGTGTTCTGAGGTCAAGGTCTGAAGAGAAATTTTATGAAGGCTTCAAAAAGTTTGTACCCCATCTCCTTTGTCCACAACCCTCTATAAAGAAAAACAATAAACCTCATAAGGATCCGGACTAGGCACCTTACACAATTATGCGAAGAAAACAAAAATAAAAGCGCGCGAGCAAGAAGGCTCCCGAGTAAAGAAAAGGCGATTAGAAAGAATAATGGCGTCGCGGCATAACACTTCGCCGTCGTTCCCGCCGGGTAGTCGGCCCGCGACTCGCCCCGGAACGAGGTTCCCTCCTAGAGGCGCGCGTTCGCGTGACCCCGAGGGAGGGGGGGCATGTTGAGCGTGGGCTGCCCGCGCGACTCTTCCCCCTCCGTTAGCTTCCGGCGCCTCTACCGCCATCGCTCTTCAGCCAGCACCTGGCCCCGCCTCTCGTGCGCGGGGCCGCGCCTCGTGCTGGACAATAGCGGCGTTGCCACAGCCGAGCGGCGTCTCGTCCAGATCGGGCCGGGACTGCCGCAGTTACAGCGGCCGCCGGGCCCGCTCCGCCATAAGCCGAACGAGCGGCGGCATGCCGCCGTCCCCGCTGCGGAGCTGACCGGGGGACTGGGCGTTCGAGCCGGGGCTTGATGCTGGCTTCTTCCGGATCCTCGGGGTTGCCTCTCCGCTCCCCCAGCGCGAAGCTGGCCGAGCCCGGCTCGGACGGGGGAAAGAAGTCTTAATAGCGCTGCCTGGGTGAGCGTGGGCAGGTGAAAACGGTGAGCCGGACCTTGATCCTGGAGCCGGGCCTGGCTTTGGTCGGCGCCCCAGAAGACGAGGCAGCGGCGGTGGCGGCGCTGCCCCCGTTTCAATGGAAGTATGCTATCAACTGCCGGTGCTGCCTCTGGACAGGCCGGTCCCGCAGCATGTCCTCAGCCGCAGGGGGGCCATCAGCTTCAGCTCCAGCTCCGCGCTGTTCGGCTGCCCCAACCCCCGGCAGCTTTCTCAGGTGAGGCCCCCTCGCTCAGCCCGGGGGAGAGCGCCCGCCGGGGAGGCCCCGGAAGGAGGGGCAGAAAAGAAGAATACCCTTGCAGGACCCGGAGAGGGAGAGGGAATGCGTTTGAGAGACCGAGGGCTCCGACGTGCGGGGTTCGCGTCCTCCAGCACCGTTGGAGCGGGAGGCGGGAAGCGGAGGCCAGAGAGCGCGGAGCCGAGGTTTTCGGCCAGCGGCGCGGGCGGACAGTCGGAACCCGCGAAGGGCGCGCCGAAACATAGCTTGTCTCTGCGGAACTGCCCTCTCTCGGCCCCCTTTTTATTTCGGTTATCTCTGGCTGTTTTGTCACCTGTGGCTGGTAGCAGTGCCGTAGACCACGAGGATTGCCTTTAGTGGGTCCCCGTTGATTTCCCCCCCAATGGATGAGACGGTCGTGGATTTTATCTCGATAACAAGAGGCTGCAAAGGGAGAGCAGATGAAACTGCTGGTTGGGTAGCTGGCTGAGGTGATACTTTTAAAGGTGTTCACTCGTTTTCTCCTTAATATTTAGAGTAATCGTGAGAGCTAGCGAGATGTAACGAAGCTATTATAAACACTTTTCAGAATGTGGTGAGAGTCTTCTGCTTAACTTCAACGGAATCTTACCCTTTAAAATATTTTGCAAAATATGGTCATATATTTTGTTCTGCAGTTTTCAGGCACTTTGAATATGTGCCTCACAGGTTTTTAAAGTAAATATACTATGAGTCCAGTGTGGATGATGCCAGTAATAAATTTAATCATAACAAATGTAGGTAGGTGGTGAAATGTGAGAAAATAGATTCTGTTGCCATTTTTGGCACACTTTAAATGTTTTGAGGATTGAGTTACCCATCTGTTATTGCCCTGATGCAGTCTGTTGAGATTTCCCTGCAAATGATAACAAATCTCTGAATCTTAAGTCATTTGCACAGAATTATTTGCTTTATTTTTGTAGTGCTCCATATTTTTGGGCAGACCACAGTTTATTCAGACAACTAAGAAGGTAGATCCCCCCCGCCCCAATTTTAAAATAGCTCTGGTTAATACTGTTTGCATATGAAGAGGAAATCAGTTATACTTTGACTTCTTTTTGAGTTTAATAGTACAGTAGAATTTGTCATAGAATGTGGATTTAAAATATATTTTGAAAAGAGATTCAAGTCATATCTTAATATTATTAGTGCTTTGTCTTTAAAAATATCACAAATAGAAACAAACTATAGTGACTGCAAATTTATTGAATGGCAAATTATTCGGAAGGAATATCTGCAGGTTTTAAAGAATTCAGAGATGCATAGGTGGAATCTAATGTCAGTGTTCTGTTGATAAAGTGCTGACTGAAGCATTGTCATGTACTCTCAAAATTTGAGAATCGGAAGATTTGGGGTGTATAGGGTAGGGAGAATACCCTTTTAAACATTTATACTTTTGTTTGTGTAATGTTGGACTTACCCGTTACAAAAACATAGCTGCAGTTTTTGAGCACAGATATTTTTGAATTGAGATTCGTTCTTTAATGTGGGTAATTTAGGCATAATTTCCTTTAATCTCAGATATTAAGTATGCTTACATTTTAATTTAGTAAAATCTGAGCAAGGGACTTTGGATCAAAGTTCTGCTTTTATGTAACTGCAATAGTAGAAATTACTTCCAATTTATTCTTACGTATTTGTTTACCTGAGTAGTTAACATAATGAAGTTGACTGACTGTGGAATCCGTGTTCTGTCAATCAGTTGTATACTTTGGGGACAGAAAATATATACAAGAAAAAGTTCTTTGTTTATTGCCTAGCAGTTTAGCTCTTATTCTATGAATTATATGAATTTGGGTATTATCAGTAGGAAGATTGATAGTTTTTGCTTACAATTGTTGACACCTTATTAATTAAAGAAATGATTGTAGGCATTGCTATTTCTTTTGCAGACTTTTAGTAATTCTTACAAGAAATTTATAATTTACAGTTACCTCTAACATTTTCTTTCTCCACAATTTGGGAATACAAATTATATTGAAGAATATTTAATATTAGTTACAAAAGTTCAGTGTCCAGTGAATAATCTGATAAAAAATAACTAGAGTATTTTTAAGAACAAGCCATTTCAAAAAAAGTTATTAACAATGTATAAAATAGTGTATTTGTTTCACTTATTAAGATGCTGAGTTGTTTCTTATTGTATTTGGTTATAACTATATTAGTACAATTTTTTAAGTAGAGCAATCCTCAGAAGATAGATTTTTGATTTCAAAAATTTGAAATCAAATTTTTCATTGAAAATGATTAACATTTTCAAATCTCTGTTGCTGACAGTAAATTAAAATTATAAGTTTTTAATAATTCTACATTTTATCTTTAGAAAAAGAACAAAGACCTAGGGTACTTTATAAAAAAATAAATAATTGATAAGATTGATTCAGTTGAAGACATTTTGATTAGTTGCTTACCTATGGGCCCTATTTCTGCCAACCTGTTTGGCTATTTCATTTATAGAAACTGAATTATCTTTTGGATTTTTTTTCTTCTGTGTCTCACAGTGTTATAATGAGCAACTTGCCCTGTACTTGAAACAACCCTATTATGAACTCCAAATACTTCACTAAGATTGGGATTCATTCCATAAATCCAGAACAGCCTATTTTGAATTTTAAACTGTGTACTTTGAATTCAAAATATATTTTACATCTCTGAACAAGTGTTATGTAGATTTTACTTTTCAGGATATCTATAGAGCTACTATGTATATTTTTTGTTCTCTAATAAAATCCTTCCTTTCTCTTCAGGAGTCATCAGAAAGCCTGTTTCTTAAATCACTCCTATTTAAACAGGGCTGGTGGTTTATAAAATATGTACAGGAAGTTAGAATTTAAACCTATATATTCAGATGTATCTCATTGTTTAGGAAAGCCATTTTCATTTGTAGAAGTTTTTCAATAAATGAGAACTATTCAGTATTCAGAATGCTGAAGGGGGTGTCCAAATTTCTGCACTTGCCATGTTCGCTGTTATCTACTTATGAATCTGTGAACACACAAATAGTAAACATACATTTGAACATACAGAAACATGACATAAATATGCTGTCTTTAACTTTATACCATATAAAGGTTTTGTCAGTTCAGTTTATTTAGGGATTTATTGAAACATATAATTTGACAGGATGCCTAAACTTTTGTATGTGACTGTAAGTGCTGTTTAGTCAGGCTTCTACAGTTTCATGTCTTCTTTGGTTCATGCTTCTCACTTTCATGTTTTTTTGTATCCATGTAGTGAGCTTTTCTTTTGATACTGGCACTGTTAGTGACTTTGGTGTAGTCATGTCACTATCTCCAGAACTGTTTATGTAAGTTCTACAGTCTTGTCTTGTAATTCATATGATACTTTCTGACTGGGGAGTGTCTATCATCTAGTACTCATGTTCAGCTAAATATTATAACCATTTAAATGCACTTTTCTTGGTAACTGTATGGAAATAGTTTGTCAATACCTTTCTTCACATTTGATATTTAATATATTTGATACTGGAGTTTCTTCTAAGGATTGGCCTTTCTCATATCTATGAACCCTACCTGTCTTAGCTCCATTGTAGATTACTTTTAGTATCCCACTCTCTTTTCAGCTGTATTGTAGTTGTCTATTTGAAGTTCAGAAAATTTTGCTATCTAAAACAGAGGTTCCAATCTTATTGGGTCACTGGTGTAATGTTGAGGATATTATGAGCTTTCTCACAGAATGATTATCATGGTGAATATGACTAATTCAAAACATCAGTTTATCCGTGGAAGGTTAATACAGTTATTCTCCCTTCTGGCATGCAAATATGCTTTCAAGCCCCTTAGCTTACTTCTTTTACTAAATAAAGTAATGGGCTGCAGGACACAGGATATTTTTCATAAAGATTATTCTTGAACCTGCCAATTTGGTATGCAATAAGGTAGCTTTCCTTTTTAAGTTAAAGGAATTAATAAAAATAAAATCAGGCAAAGCAAGGAAGTTGTTTATGGGTACAGACCTCTATAGATGCCATATTGAAGAAGTAGTCTATATTGTAATAAAATAAAGTTCAGAGTTCAAAATATGTGAAAGCTGAAGCATAAAACTTGGATAAACTATATAAGGAGGTGTAGAGGTGCAGCGGCTTAAGGCTGCCAGTTATGTCAACCAGAAATGGCCGGCACTTTGGCAGTTCAATCCTCAGCTCTGCATGACAGGATGAGCTCCCGTCACTCGCCTCCAGCTCCTGTCCACCCAACAGTTCAAAAGCACGTGAAAATGCGAGTAGATTAATGGGTACCTTCTTCGGAGGGAAAATGCTGGCTGGCAAAACGATGGAGCAGTGAGTTGGCATGGAACTCGCCCGTCCCGGGGGCAGAGCAGGAGTCTCGGAGGATGCCCTGGATATGAACATTGCCGGCCAGCCGAGGGGGGCAGAGTAAATAAAAAGAAATGTATAATCTCTAATCTATGTAAGCCGCCAAGAGTCTCCAGAAATTGGCGGCATAGAAATGTGATAGATAGATAAATAAATAAATAAGCAAATGGGCATTTCTCTAATATATTGAAAGAAATAATGTTGGCCAGCATCCAATAAAATGTTGAAGACAGTCAAAAAAATATAACTGTGTGGTTGCAAAGGTTTGAGTTGTATAGAGTTCAATATTGGGAAGAAGTAGGAGTTAGGAGATAGTTGAAATTACTGAGAACAGAAAGGTGGGTTTGAAGGGTTTTCTCAGCACATTTCCATATATATTCCTGCCTTTAATCTTTCACTTGTGCTTCAAAACATATTGAAGGGTTACTAAAATGTAGAAATGTTCAAATAAAAGGATTAGAAAAGTGTCAAATTAGTGGTAGACTTCAAAAATGCTTTTTGTATTTTTTATACATAATCTTGACAATTTTGTGTTTAGTCATTAAGTAATTTTCTAATTGTGGATAATGTTTGTAATCTCCACCTTTCATCTTTATTTTTATAATGCAGTTATTTCTAATCAAGTAGTAATGCTTGATTCCTTATTTAATAACGAATGTTTAGTATCTTTGGGCATAGTTATGTTGAACTTCATTCTCTAAACTATTATAACATACTGTAGTGGTAATAATGCTATTGTGTTTGACCACTGTAGTAGCAAGATTATTGTTTATATAGCAGCTAGAGTCCGTATTTATAGAAAAGTTGGATTTCACAGTTGTTGCTTTGGTTTGGAAAGCAAAGAGGTTGTAAGTGCTTTTGATGATTATCTTGCCATAGCTAGCAGTGGGAATTTCAAATACAAATAGTACAGTAGTGTAGTTTGCAAAGACAGGTTTTTAAATATATTAAAGGAACTCATCATTGGAATATGGTATTATCTTTTTGTTACATTCTGTCTCTGTTTCTCTTATATAGATCCCTGAAAAACATAATTAAAAATAAATCTTATGAGAACATAAGATTTCAGGATAAGAGAACAGTAGGAAGAGGTTTCTGGTAAATACGTAGATATTTGTATGTGCTTGTGAGAAGACTGGGGGAGGTGGGTGCTGGGTACCTTGATGGCACTGAGAGCCAGTATAGCTGAAGTGCCTCAAGGTGCTGGGCTTTCCCTCCTTGGGACAGTTGGGATTGAACATGGGATTCCTCAGCCTTGGAATTGAGGGCCCTGAATTTGAGGATAATGTGGACTTAGGGAGGATATGGACAGGCCAAAGTATTATGGTGGTGATCGGCATGGGGAGATGTGATGGGAAATTAGGTGTGAAACATTCTTGGGGAATGTGGGATCATGTCTCATATCAGTTTCATGGTCCATTTCCTTGGTTCTCAGCCCCTCTACCCGGACAGCAGACCTTCATAGGCTCTGGCTTATAGCTGCTAAGTGGTGGCCATGGACTTAACATCCAGAGCCCAACACTGGGCACACTAGATCTGATGTTCCTGTCAGACTAATAGCTGTGTGTTGTGAAATTGGGGAAGCTTTTGGTGTCCCCTTTGTCAAAGACAGATCATATCTGATTACCATGGGATTCTCTGGCACCACTGTCCATCACTGGGGGGCCAGACCCATTAGATTTGTCTGCCTCCAGTGACTGACAGGTTTCAGAGGGAGCTGGGGTTCTTCCTGCTGGTCTGCTGCTTGGTGCACCTGAAGTCATGGTCATTGCTCGGAATTAAGGACTGCTGAGGCTTCGGATTGCACCTGTGTAACCTCTTCCCTCTTTGGATCCTGGCATCTACGTGGTTCACAGAGGAATTAAGGGAGTTGAAATGAGATGTCTAGAGTGTTGCTGGTGTTCTACAGGAGATAAATTTAACCAAACACAGGTTGGAGTCATTATTAAGGCCTACCTATGGTGGTAAGGATTGCAGTGTCAGTACTTCTCTATCCTTATTTTATATTTTTTGATCCTGCCTACATTATTTTTATAATTAACTCAAAGTGGTAAACATATCTAATATTCCTTTCATTGCATATTTTCCCCCACAATAATACCTCATGAGGTGAGTTGTACCAAGAGAGAGTGACTGACCCAATGTCACCCAGCTGTTTTTCATCCCTAAAGTGGGATTATTATTACATTTGCAATAGTCATCCTGTGGTACTGTTTTGGGTGATATGTGTCCTCTTGGGCAGAGGCCTGTGGAAGAATTTGTTCACAATCTGTCAGACAAAATCACTTGAATCCACTCATAGTTGGAAGTTTTGCAGATCTGGGGATGCCTAGGGAGAAGTTTTGCTTGGTTATTTGGGAATGGTTTGAATATGTTGTGCTGGAGAAAGTGGACAGGGTCCTTAGAACTGTGGGGTCAGCCACTTGTTCTTTAAATCCATGCTCCTCTTGGCTTGTTAAAATAAGCAGGAGGGTATTGTGCAAGTGAGTGCTAGTGATGGTGAATCTTCCTTGAGTGAAGAGATTGTTTATTTACCTCTTAAAGAGGCCTTGGTTTGCTCCCTTCTCATGAAGTCATAATTAGACCCTACCATACTGGACAATTTTTCTCCAATATCTAACCTCCCCTTTTTGGGGAAGGTGGTTGAGAAAGTGGTTGTGTAACAGCTTCATAGGACATTGGATGAAGTAGATTATCTGGACCCTTTTCAGTCAGGATTCAGACCCAGGCATGGGACAGAAACAGCATTAGTCACTCTTGGATAATTTCTGACATGGGTGAGATTGGGGATTGTATATCCATCCCTGCCCTACTTGACCTCTTGGTAGCTTTCAATGCCATTGTTGTTGTTGTTGTTCAGTCACACAGTTGTGTCTGACTTTTTGCAACTCAATGGAGTTGGAAGCATGCCAGGCCTCCCTTTCCTGCACTGCCTCCCAGAGTCCACCCAAGCCCATGTCCATCACACTGACTATGCTATCTAACCATCTCAACCTCTGCTGTCCCTTTCTCCTTTTGCCTTCACTCTTTCCTAGCATCACAGTCTTTTCTAATGAGTCCAGGATTGACCAAGATTGGGAGTGGACAGCACGGTATTGTGCTGGTTCACCTTTTTCTCCAGGATCTGTTCTAGTTGTGGTAATTGGGAAGTAGAAATCCTGTCCTCAGCTCCTACTGTGGGGGGCTTCTGCAGGAATTGATACTTTCTCATATTCAACATCTATATGAGACCACTTGGTAAGCTCATCCATTGCCATGGAGTAAAGTATTATCCTCTGATCCACTGATGATGCCCAGTTATCTATCTCTGCCCTGGCAAATTAAGCAATGTGTGGAATCTTATTACAGTGTCTGAAAGGGGAAAAACAAGCTTCAACTGAACCCAGGCAAGACTGAGTGACTTTGCGATTTGGGGTCTGCTGATTGTAGGACTATGATATCTTTGATGCTGGATGGGGTTGTATTACCCCAAACAGACTCCAGGCTCAATCTGAAGGTCCTCCTAGATTCACAATTGCTATTCAAAGAGCAGGTAGCAGTTGTACCAAGGAGGGTCTTTGCCCAATTTCATATTGTAAATCAGTTGTGCCTGTTTCTAGATTGAGGGGCCCTACTCATGGTCATTCATGCCCTGGTCACCTCCTGGTTGGGCTTCTGTAATATGCTCTACTTGGGTTGCCCTTAGGCTTCTATAATGTGCTCTACTCGGGCTGCCTATTTGGGCTTCCCTATGGAAGCTTCAACTGTTGCAAAATGCAGCAGCATGGGCAGTTAATCTTTGTTCTGCAAATGTATTATCGGTTTATTTCTGGGTCCATTTTAAGTG
>JANHZU010008761.1:30417-46571 GCA_032468055.1 Acrochordus granulatus | reverse complement strand
TTTAGTATTAAATATATTATATGTAAGGATGTGAAGGGTTAATCCAGAGCTCAGAACTATGGGAGTGGTTTTCCCAAACTGGCCGTTGAGATCTGCACCTACAAAGCTTCTTTATCATAAGTATGATTAATCACAAGAAGTATCTGAAGTTGAGGGGAGTATTCCTAAACTGCTTGATGTATACACATACGCAAACATTCTTAATGATGTAACTTTGTACTTTTGTCTAACTAATAAATATAATGAGGAAATCGGGGAGAGAGCTTTTCTCGCTCGCTTTCTTTCCTGTAAACTACCAAAGCAGCTGGACTGCTTCTGAGTCTCATTTCTCTGCTTCTACAATAGCTTGCATGCCTAATTAATCATCTGATGCTCAAAGGTAAGAACACAGATCCCAGGTAATTACTACAATTATATTTATTTATTAAATAGTTAATGTCATGAATAAATCACTCGCAGCATTCTCATCAAGGAAATAATGGGTCGTACTGTAAATCAAACAAGTATAGATCTAATACTTGCAAAATTTTAAATTAAATCTTCTATATTTTTTCTAAAACTGAATATATCACCCTTTTGATCAGACTGAAGGAAAAGAGAAAAAAGAAAACATGGCACATGCATGCAGATATATCTCTCTCAATTACTACTTTGGCATTTTTGCTGGCTAGCCAGCCTCTATCTGGGCTTGCCCCATGCACATGCAGGTAATTTGAAACATAAAGGACATAGATTCTGCAAAGTTGAATCTTATTTTCTTACCTTTCCAAATATTTCAAGAATATTAACAAGCATAGAATTAATATTAATTTAGTAGATAGTTTAACTGCACTTTGTAGGGCTTTTGATAAAATTTTTCACCAAAGCTCCTGAGAATATTTATTGGCCTTGGTATAAGAGAAGTCTTTTACCAGCTATAAAAAAGGAGAAAATGGGGAAAGTCAATTCTCATAATAAATACTGAATATTTATTATGAGAACAATGGAATCCCCAACAACTTAATTCTCTTTAACTTGTTCATAATGGAGTCAGAATTAGGGCTGAGCAGCCTGATTTACTGGGGGGAAACACAAATAATTTAGAATCAGATCTGGCTTTACTATTAGGCAATATGAAGCTGCAACCTCAGATTTCGAGTATCAGTGAAAGAACAGAAAAAGAATTTGTTGCTTTATTTTATTGCCAGTAGACTTCAAAAGATTTAATCAAGGAATTGTTTGCCTTACGTGACATAGTAAATTGGTTATACCACCTGAATAAATGGAAAGACACAAGGCAGAATCATAGTCTGGATAATAAAATACTTTAGGTAAGTTACTGAGTGAATTGGGCAGATTATAAATTTTTCTTTAAAAATAATTAGAAATTATTCAAAGAAACAACTGAAAACATGTCATTGATGTTATAATGTCTGCAAAACCAACTGATATGGGATAAAGTGCTCAGTTCTGACCTACAGGAAGAAAGTTACACTGGAGAAGTATAAACATACATATAGTGCAGACAAGTGAATATCTCTTAATGTTTGTGAAGACTCTCACTCGTCCAGGGTAATTGCATCGCAACAAAGTTTAAAAAACTTTGAATTTTCAAAGTTTCAAATAATTTTCTCATGAATTGAGAAAGCCTTTTGGATTAAAGGCGAAACGTCTTCGACTTGAGAAAAATCCAGTCCAGATGCCTGTTTTTTAAACTTTGTTGCGATGCAATTACCCTGGACGAGTGAGAGTCTTCATAGACATAATCAACTGTATTGTGACTACATGTGTGGAAAATTACCTGTATGAGATCTCTGAATGTGCTTCACCCATCAGTAGAGCAAATTAAATGCCTTATCTCACTGAGACTTAGAAAGATTGCTGAAATTAAAATGATAGGAAAAATTGTAGCAAACTTGAAATAGTTTAGAGCTTAGCTACCTATATGGTCATCAAGATAACTGCAACAAAAAATTTATCTGCTCAGTGGTATGTATTTGAGGCAACAAAGTTTTTATAAGGCACAGGACATTTGGAAACCTGCTGTGTTTGTTCAACATTTTGCAGCTTATCATGTGAACTTCACTTCTTCTGTATTGCTTTGGAGGTTTGTAGGATACCATTTTACTCAAGGACATTTTGTGGTAGTTTTAGACTTACATAATGGCTAGTCTTCACATATTGCCAGATTAGATGTACATTGTGGTACATGTTTTGAGTTTTCTGTACAGTCTGTTCATTTTACTGCATGTTTCTGTGCTCAGAAATTCTGACCAAGTGTTGTCTTCTATTGTATGTAGAAGTCTAAAAGTAAGTTTGTTGTATCTTAGAAAAATAAAGAAACTTTGTAACTTGCAAAATATAGGTACATTATATGACGAGGCTTTCAAGCATAAAATCAATGTACTTGGCCCAGATTAGAAATCTAGTTTCTGTATTGCATGTTGGCTGTTTATTGTATATTCATACCAGTGTGCACCTAGTTTTTTTTAGGTTTTAGTATTTATTTTTAATTTATAGCACCACTTTTTTGTACTTGTATAATGTTATTCATTGCAGAAAGAAATAGTGTACTGACTATATATGTATGCAAATTATTCTCAACAAGAATGGTAAAATAATAAGCTAAAGGCAGTAGTGTGCATGGCTTTTATCATAACTTCTCCCTGAACAAGATCAGGGACACTATGCTATTCTTAAATACATGGATTTGTATTTAAAATATAACATATGGTCTACTTAATTTATAGCAAATGCAGCTCCAAATAGTACTTAAACAGTTTTCTTGGTAAGATTTTGGAAGTGGTTTGCCACTGTCTCTTTCCTAGGGCTGAGAGAGGCACTGGCCCAAAGTCACCCTGTTGGCTTCATGTCTCAGGTAGAATTCATTATTTCCCAGTTTCTAGCCCAGTGCCTTAACCACTACACCAAACTGGCTCTCAGAAGCTAATTTGCAGTTGATAAAATTATAGTGGGGCTGGGGCCTTCTCTTCTGATTTGTAAATGGCATCATTTTTTCAGTTGTTATCGGCAGTTTCTTAATGACTGAAAATAACTATTTTAGCGGCAAAAGATTTGGACCTTATGATTTTGAAATCTTTTGAAATCTGGCTTTAAGCCTGGATAGGATACTGAGACTATAGGAGTGTATGGCAACTTTAGATCATCCTTGATTGATGATCACAATTGGGACTGCAGTTTCGATTGAGCAAAACTGTTGAGTAAAATATGTGATTGTTTCATTCAATAACCACAATCCCAGCAGTCCTGGTTGTGATTGTTAAGTGATCTTGCTGGTCCTTAAGCAGATGGAATCCCAGGTAAGATGCATGAGGGTGTGTGGAGTCCCTGGGAGGCTCATAACAGTCTGCAAGAGAGTTGGGGAGTGCTGTGAACAAATCTCTGGGGTTGAAAATCCTTCTTGGTGAAATCCAAGCAGATTTTGAGAGCCTGAATGAAGAGTCATTTGTGTATGGTCTGGGGTAGGTCTCCCAGGGTCTTCCCACCTCTCTGAGGTACCTGTGCTCCTTACCTTATTGTGCTGCCTCTGCTCTGGCACTTAAGATCCTTCTTGTGAAATCCAAGCATTGTAAAACAAAAACATTTATCATACATTTATCACACCTTGCATAATGGAGTATATTTAGAAGTAATGTTCTTGGTTTCAATATCTTTTGCAAATATCTCAGGTGGCTTCATAAAGGAAGTTATTGTAATTTTTATATTGATTTGATAGGGGAAACCAAGGCTGAAGTTAAATCATGGAATCAGGTTTGAAAGGAACCTTAGAGATTTATTCCAAACTCTTACCCATTACAGTAATCCTCATATCATCCTGACAAATGATGGTCCAATCCTTCTTGAAAGCCTCCAGTGATGGAGCACCCACAACTTCAGGAGGCAGACTTCCTGAATACTCTGTCAGTTAAGCTTCCACCCATTGGTTCTTGTGTTACACTTGGCTGCTCTGGAGAATAATTCACATACTATACCCTGTGTCAGTCTTTCATATATAGGAAAACTGCTATCACATTTTCTTAGGTTTCTCTTCTTTAGCCTAAGCTTCAAGAGCCATGTTCTTTTAACAAATTTCATAGCATTTAACCTCCAAGCCTCTTACCACCTTTGTCTCTCTTCTTTGTACCTCTTCCTAATTACTGTTCATTTCACTCTTGATTGCGTTTGCCTAATTTGTACTTCCTAAATTAATATGCAAATCAATACCAATTATTTTTTTCAATATGTAGGTTCCCAAACACAGATTGTATACCTTAACTGCACATATTAGAAGGAATGTGTCCAGGATTATTAAGATGCCACAAAATCGTGTAGAAATAGCTAAATACGAAAAAAAAATTAAACAGGTCAGAATTGTCCATTTCTATTATATAGAAAGAGAAACATTTTTGATACGTACCTGGCATGTATATGCTAATATTTTATGGTTTAAGCAGTAAAAATATTTCCCACTTTTGAATTATTACAGTCCATTTTTAAGAGGTATGAAAGAAAGTGCTTAATGGCTTTTGATGTTGGTTCTTTGATCCATTCTTTTCTAATAGGCTCTACGTTATTTGGTGGAATGTCGGGCCAATAGAGAAAAGATGAAAAGTGAATTGGGAATGATGCTGAGTTTACAGACTGTTGTACAAAAGTAAGCATAGCCTGTTTTCTCCAGTAAATGTTCCTAATAGTTTTTCCTTTAAAATTGCTTCCAAAATAATATGCGTAGCAATCACTTGTGTTACAAAGGTGATTTCCTTTCACTATTTCCATACAAAATGTGATCATTGAAGCTCTGCTTTAAATATAGTGTTTTTTAGTATCATGTAATTGGAGATAAATTATAATTGAAGGCAAAAATAAGGAGAAATCACAGCAATGAAATTATAAATGAAGTTTAAAAATGTTACTTCAGTAAAGTTTCCAGAATGCAGGTGCTGTTTAAAAAGGTATCCCCAGTAATATTTTCAGATATTGATAGCTCAGAAGAAACTTACTTGTTGACGACAGCTTTGTGAATAGTGAAATCTTCAACATACTGCTAGAGCTTTTCATGAGGTAATGATATCAGTGAATGTTATAGTCACAGACTAGAATTAAAAAGATATTATATGTGATTCTTTTACAATGGGAATTGGGACCAGAATTGCCATCATTAATCAATGTGGTCATAAACTGCAACATCATGTGACTTCATTACTTAGCAACAGTAGTTGCTGTTCTAGTTCCTGTTGTTAAGTAAGAACAGTTCTAATTCCTATTGTTAAGTAAGAACCACACAATTCATGAAATGAAGACCTCATATGATTGGACTTCTGACTTCCTGCCTGCTTCCCCATTGGCTTTGCATGTAGGAAGTCATAAGGGAAAATTGGAAGTTTTGATCATATGACCACAGTTACACAGTTACTGTGGTTGGAACTATGAGGATCCGTCATAAGTACCATTCATTCAACACTGTTGTACTTTTTGAATGGTTGTTGAACGAATGGTTGTAACCTTTATGGTGATCCTAAGAGACAGAAAGTTAGTCCTACTGTATCTAAAGTACTTGTGTCATCAGCCAATCCCAGAACAGCCAGTCTTAAGGGAGTCTCAGAATTGTAGTCCAAAGCATCTGAAGGACATTAGGTTTTCTACCAATGTCCTAAATATTGCTAAAATCTGCTAAAAGTGCAGATTTTATGCAATTGGTTTAGCTTATTTTATGTTCATCAGAAAAGTGATCTATGAGTTAACTGAAGGTCAGCATTCCTTTGATAACCTTGAGTAACTTTACAATGTAAATTTAAAGGGCATTTTGATAACTAGGAGCATTTAATGGAGATTGGCAGATTAATGAAAGCCAAATTCTAATTATTTATCTAGGAGCACTTTTATTCCACAGTAGTCCAATTTTGCCAGGATATGTTGAACTAAATCCAGCACAGATTTTTCCAGTTTATTAGTTGCCTAAAATAATTAACTAAATTAATATGCATTTAATTGCAAAGAATCCCTTGCAGGTGTGTATCTCCCTTACCTAGTCTTCTGTAAACCTAACCATTTCCATCAGTTTTAATTTCATATAGCTTTAATTGCTTGTAATTCCCAGTAGAAAAGTTTAAACTGATTATCTTAAGTTGCCAGAAGCAAGTGGAGAATGATATTCTACAGTATGGTAGCATTATGATTCTAGAATTCCTTGGTGGTAATAGAATCAAACCCTTTACATACTATGGGTATTATTCATAACAATGGAGGATAATCAGGCAGAGTACATCCCCAATGGGTAGTTGGAGTCTATTTTGAATCCAGAGATTGAATTTTTTATTTTCTTCATGATATTCATGTACAAATTTCTTTTAAGATGGTAAGAGAAATACAAATGTGTCTGATACCCAGTGCTAAAAGTTTTTCAAATTATGGTTTGCTAAATAAGCAGTAGTGTTTTGATTTACATACAATTAATGCTATGCAGTATCAATTGGTTCACAGTCATGATAAACCAAAAACAAACTGCATTTTGGATAGCATTTTGTGTGAACCTGAGAATAGAGAGCATTGAAGGAATAGATATCTCCACTAAACACAGAAAGTTGAGACAAATTCCAAAAAAAAGTCTGATTCTAAAGATTAAAGATAGTTCAAGTCTTTGACTATTGAACCTGACATAAACAATTTGACACAAACAATTTGTTGAGGGAGCAAGAAAATTAAGAAATTATAATTTGATTTTGAAGTTATCCTTGATACCCTTAAAAATTAACTAATAGAAGAAATGGCAATATAACCTGGCTGGCACAGTGGATTATTTGTTATGAATTTATATTTATAAACTTCAAGAATAGCATTGAAGATAATATAGCAATATTCATAAAAAGTCATAAACATAACAACTTGAGTTGTAATTTTATATGGGCTTTTGAAAAAAAGTTAGAGTTTAATTTTCATTTTCAAAATCAGTATTTTAATTTTGAATAAGTAGTTGAAATGTTTAAAATTGAAAGTATTGGTTTGGGGTATCCAGGAAGAGAGGCAAAAAAGTACAATTCCATCTCATGTCTGATACTAAAACCTTTTCCGTATCAGATCTAAAAACTTATTTTATTTTGGTTGTTCAATAAAAATGATTAGTAATTCAGGACATGACAGCAAACAAAGTTCTGTAGGCTACGTGGAGAGTGCTTGTGTCCTAAGTAAAGGACTATATTCATCCCTCTCCCTCAATTTTGTTACATGATGTATAGAAGAAAAAAGAAAACGAGGATTTGAAGAGGGAACTTTTTTTCTCTACTGTATTTATACTGATATAAAAGTGGTCATGTTACCTTTGAAAACTGAATCCTATCATAAGGTACTTAGAGTTTGGTGACAATCAGTTTGACAAATAATAATTTGTTCTTTTTAGTGTTAAACCTTTACACAAGGTTGCCCAATAAAAGAAGATTTAACAAAATCTGAAAAGATCTTCCATATCTTTTTTTTGTTTTTTAAAAAAAGATTTAGGCCAAATTAAGTGGGCAATGAACTCAAAATAAAAGTATATTTTAAGTTTCTAATTTTCCTTTTGGTCACTGACTCAAATTAATACAATCTAATATAATTTAATTTTTCTGACAGTATTCTTAACCTTGTGATTAAGAACAGAGGTATTAATTAAAAAGAATACATTTGGGCAAAGCTTAACTGGTTGAAGAGAGATTCATCTTTGAGATAATAAAGTCATAGATGTACATTCAATGCAATAGGGAGCTAGGAATACTGTTTTAGTTAATTTTAATGTTCTGAAAGAAAAGGCAACAATGCCATCTGCTGTGCCTAATTGGAACATACCTAAATAATTTTTGAGAATATAGTTCAGATTTTGTTATGCAATTAAAACTTGCAAAACAAATAATGCAGTCAGTATTTATTTTCTTAGTAACAAAATACCTGGATTGCCAGAAGGGAATCATCAAAGAAGTTATTAACGGTAATAAAACTCATAAAATACTTTTTAATCCCCCAGGAACTGATATATATCTTTTGATATTTTCATAATTATTTAAAAAAAAACAGTTAAGCATAAATAATCTGTGTATGTTATATTCGTTTACACAAAGGTGCCATTCCAGAAATATGGAGAAGAGTTAAAATTATTATTGTACTACAGGAGCACTGTTCTGACTAAACTAGAATAGCTTCTAAGTATTATATAACCCCATTTTCAGCAACACTGAGTTGCTATTTCTCCATTTTTTTGTGGTGTATGTGCTGAAATTTATTCATTACTCTTGTGATTTTGTGTTTCTCTATCAGAGTATCCCTGGAACTATAAATATCTATGAAATGGTACATCTACAGAAAATAGACACATATTTCAAAACTTCCACCTTCTGTTATATATCCTTCAATAATGTTCACTTTTTCTTTCTAAAAGCAACTTCTTTCCATCTATTTTTAATTTAATTATATCTGAAAGATAATCCAAATAATAAGTTTTGATTGTCCTTATTCCAAAGCTAAGCTTTACTTATCTCAAATTCTGTTATTTGACTTTACTTTGGATAGAAGCAATGTTAGGAAGGAAAGTGATAACTGGATATCCTTGCCATAGGTATATATGGCTTGTTTTTCTGTTCTGAATATCATAACAATGTAATATAGTACTTCATGTCAAAGTGTCATGTCAGATTATAGTTGACTCCATCAGGCTCTCTGACCCATTACAAACTGTCAGTAGTACTGAAAATTATAAGGCCTTCCTGCTTGCTACACATTAAATTTTTAGAAACCCCTTTATAAAAAAGCTCATACAGCTACAGCTAAGCTGAACAATGAACAATATAATATTTTATCCAGATACACATGAAACTCATGAGTTAAAACAATAAACAATCTTCAAAATAGACTTGAGGAATTTCTTGACTGTATGAGGTATTACCTCATAAACACACATTTTTATTATCCCACCAAGCATTATTTTTCATATTGTCATTAGTGTTGCATTCTTCTGTAGAAGACAAGTCAACTTTGTTCCAAGCAACTTCCACACTCGTTTTCCTTATGCCCAGTTCCCCAGACTATCAGGTCAGTCATCCTTTTAGGGTTATATTTATTCTTTTCTATATTTACATATAAATACACTTATGGTTAAACCAAGTGTTACACAGATATTTTCCCCTAAGTGGCTATTTTTCAAAGAGTCACATTTCTAATTCATTGTTGTGTCTCTGAATGTCCCAACATCTTCTTTTGAACTCTCATTAAATTCTTACCCAGCCATACAATGTCAGCTATCAGAATATTTTCCTCCTTATATTTCATTCATTCGGAATATTGCCCCCCACATTTATTTCTGTTTTTTCCATTACTACTATTCACTGTAGGATATCATGCAACTATCATCAATCTATGAATTCTTATACAGCTACAATAACGTAGCTCAGTGTTTCTCAACCTCAGTCAGTTTAAGATGTATGGACTTCAATTCTCAATGAACCATTAAATCCAACCTTCTTAATAAATTAACAATAATGACAAAATAAGTTGTCAAAATCTTTCTGGAACAGCTTCTGGAAAGTCATTAAGGAAGGAATCTTATTTATAATTATAAGGGGAAGTTGTTTTGTAAAACTAGAGACCCTGATTGAGAAACAATCTTAGGACCCAGAGTTCTCCTTATGTTGTAGAAGTAAAGAACAAACAGTTGTCTTTTCTGGGAAAAATGTATATGATCTTGTGTTAAGAAAAATAATGTAATGGATCTAAATAAATCTGATTCTGCTCTGTTTTAGGACCATAACACCTGGAGAAACAAGACTATTAGCTTCTGAAATCTATGATATTCTTCAGTCTTCAAATATATCTGACATGGACAATGTGAATGAGATGAATTCTCGACGTCGAAAAGCTCAGTTTTTCCTTGGGAGTACAAATAAACGTGCTAAAACAGTAGTTTTACACATAGATGGCCTTGATGATTCGGTAAGAAATTCATATAGGTTTTGGAGTTTACAACTCAACGCTGGAGTATGAAAATGCGAGAGGAATAACTATTTCTGTAAGCATATACCATGTGTGTAAATTAAACATAATATATAAGTAAGTGTAAATATGACTGACTTGCATTAAATCTGTTTTCCAAATCCCTTGAATGTAATATATAGGAACTGTTTGTAATGAATGTTTCCTAAGAAACTAACCTTAGAAATGTTTCTGAATGTATAAATTTATTGATCTGTGTTCAGCCACTTTATGGCCTGGAAGTAAGTGAAATGCTTGGATAAGAATTTGGGCATATACTCTTTGGGCACATACTTTATTGGCCAAGCATGGTTAGACATGCAAGGAATTTGACTCTAGTACAGCAGCTCTCAGTATACTTTCAGCATCAATAAACAACAGTAAGATAATACGTAACAATGTTAGTTCTGTAAATGTGCAGTCAGTAGAAGGAAGTGTTATAAGGTTGAAATTAATAGGTATATATGCACATTAGATGTAACTTCTGAGTTTGAATTGTCTACCTTTTGCTTTGTAGCATGATCATAAAGCATTAGTCAAGTATTCGTTTGAATGATGGCATGGGGGAAAAAGCTGTTCTTATTTCTGGTAGTTTTGGTATGCAGTACCCTGTAATATATGAGGTGTGGTGATGCAAGTGGTTAAGAGCTCGGCTTGCTGGCTGGAAGGTTGGCGGCCCAAGTTCAAGACCCAGTGTTGCTGTGCAGCAGGGCGAGCTCTTGCTGTTCCACCTCAGCTCCTGCCAAGCTAGTGGTTCAAAAGCGAGTAGATAAATAGGTACTGCCCCTTCTGGCAGGAAAGGTAACAGTGTCTGTGTACCTTTGGCATCTAGTCATGATGGCTACATGATCATGGAAGTGTCCTTGGACAAGCACTGGCTCTTTGGCTTGGAAACAGGGATGAGCACCGCACCCTAGAGTCGGTCACGACTGGCAGGGTAACCTTTTACCTTTACCCTGTAATGCTTACCAGATGGAAGAAGTTCAAACAAGTTGTTTCAGAGGTGAGAGAGATCTGCAGATATCTTTTCTGCTCTTTTCTTGACCTTCTCAGTATACAAGTATTTTACAGAGGAGGGCAGATAAGTTGCAATTATCTTTTCTGTGATCTTAACTATACATTGGAGTCTGTACCTGTCCTTTATGATTGCCGCACTGAATAAGACAGTAATAGATGTACAAAGGACAGACTCAGTTCCTTTGTAGAACTGTGTCAGCAGCACTAAAGGCAGATTGGACTTCTTGAGCTGATGTAGGAAGTACATCTTCTGATGTGCTTGCTTAATAGTGATACTGATGTTAGCCACCCATTTTAAGTCTTGGGAGATTATAGAGCCCAGAAACTTGAAGGACTATACTACTGACACTCTATTGCTGAGTATGGTAAGGGGGGATAAAATAATAGATCTCTTTCTAAAATCCTCTGTTATTTCTACAGTTTTAAATGTATTCACCTCTAGGTTATTTCGACTGCACTACAGTGCCAGTTGTTCTTCCCATCTATATGCAGGCTCATTACCATCTTCAATGAGTCCAATGATTGTCGTGTCATTTACAAACTTCAGATTTTGACAGAGGGGTCACTAGAGATGCAGTCACTTGTGTAGAGGGAGAAAAGTAGCAGACAGAGCATGCATCCCTGAGGAACACTGCTGTTGACTCTCTGAATGTTGGATGTAATTTTCCCTAGTCCCACCTATTGTTTCCTATATGTCAAAAAACTGGTTATCCACTTAATAGATATAGGCAGGTACAGTGAGCTGGGTCAGTTTGTGGTAAAAGATTTATGGAATGATGGTGTTAAATGCTGAACTGAAGTCCACAAAAAGGACCTGTGCATAGATCCTTGGGCAGTACAGATTTTGCGGATATAATGCAGTGACATACTGACAGCATGAGCTCCTGACCTGTTTGCTTGGTAGAGAAACTGCAGAGGATCCAGCAGTGGAGCTGTGATGGTTTTCAGCTGGGTCAGCACCAGTTTTTCAAAGATCTTCATGACTACTGATGTTAATGCAATGGGTCTGTAGTCATTTAGCCCACTGATGGAGGCATTCTTAGGAATGGGGATGATGGTAGAATGTTTAAAGCATGAAGGGACATAACACAGCTCTAATGATCCATTGAAGATTCTTGTAAAGATGGGAGCCAATTGTGCTGCACAGGTTTTCAGGGAGGAAGGAGTCATGCTATCTGGGCCAGGTGCTTTCCTGGTTGTTTTTGAAGGTGACTTCGTACTTCTTTTTCTAGAATCACAAGAGGTGGGGGGTCCAGAGGGAGTAAGGGCCAAGAGGGGATGAGAGCTGAGAAGAGGGGTAGATATGGTTGTAGAGGAAATAACTGTTGTTAATGTGGTTGAAGTGGGGTTGTTAAAATTAAATGGTGGTTATTCTTCAAACCTGCAGTAGAACTCATTCAGGTCTTCTGCTGGTTGAAGACTTCCTTCAGCTGAGGGTGAAGAACTCCTGTAGCCAATCATATTCTATAGGCTTCTCCACATGTAAGCAGAATCATTTGCTGAAAGTTGATTTTTATGCTTTTCAGAGTAGTTCTTTTTTGCTATTCTGATTTATTTTGTCAGCGTATTTCTGGCCTGGTTATACAGTGTTCCATCCCCTGTCTTGTAGGCTTCTTGTTTGTCACGGCGAAGTTGCTTGAGTTTCGCTCTGAACCAGGGCTTATTGTTGTGTGAGCTAAAGGTTGTGATAGGCACACACATGTCTTCACAAAACCTGATGTATGAAGTCACTGTATCGGTAAGTTCATCCAAGTCTGCTGAAGCACCTTCAAAGACAGACCAGTTGGTACAATCAAAACATGCTTATAGTTTTTGTTTTACATTTTCAGACCGTTTCTTCACTGTTTTGACTGTAGGTTTTGTTGTTTTAAATTTCTGTCTGTAGGTGGGGATGAAGTGGACCATGCCATGGTCTGATTTTCCTGTAGGTGATTACAGTTCAGTAAGCATTTTTTATTGTGGTATAGCAATAGTCCAGTATATTCTTGTCTCTTGTGGGGCAGCTGACATGCTGTTTATATCTAGGCAGGTGAGATTTGCTCACCCATATAATTATATTCCATAATTACATGTAATTACAGTGGAAATCCATAGGAAAATAGTAAAGCAGATTGACCAGCCTGCCAGTTTGTCAGCCAGCAGGCTGCACATTCTTCCAGAATATTCTTTTCAGGTCCATGTTCCTAATTCCAAACTCTTGTTTTTTCAACTACACAGGTAACTGCTCTGAAAATCTTTGCTGTTCGTAGATTGTTTGTCGTCTGATATTTTTCTCCTTCTTAAAGTCATGAGGCTCTTTTGATTCTTTCCTTATAGTTACACTCTCCTGTTTCCCTGCAGCTGGTATTTGGAGGCATGCTATCTCCAACCTGGAAATATCTTTAGGATCACTAGTCCTTGATGCCAGTCTTCCATAATTTTTTCCCAACCCTCAATTAAAACCATCCAAGTTAATAGCATCATCATGTTTTGTGGTAATAAATTCCATAGGCTAATTATGTGTTATATGAAGGTATGCTTTCTCTTGTTTATTCATTATCTCCTTCCAGTGAACTTCATTGAATGGCCTTTGTTTTAGTGTTCTGACAGAAAGAGAAAAGCTCCCTTTCACCTTTCTCCCCTGTCCATATTGTAGGTTATTTTATAGACCTCAGTCATGTCTCCTCTCAGTCCCTTTGTCCCAAGCTAAAATGTCCATAGTATTCTAACATTTCTGACACAGAATATATATGAGCCACCTAATATTATGATTACTGTCTTATAAACTTTTTCCAACTCTACAGTATCCTTTTCCAAATGTTTTGACCAGAACTGTGTACAGCATTCCAGATATGGGCATATCATAGATTTGAAGAAGATCATGATAAAGTAGCAGTTTAGTTTTCAGTTTCTTTCCTGTTTTCCTCAGGATGTAATTTCTCTTTTTTCACAGTTCTGACACATTGATTTATCATCTTCATAGAGCTATCCACTATGACTCCAAGATCTTTTACCTTGTTTGTTACAAATAGCTCAGATTCTTTCATTGTGTATGCAAACTTAAAGGTGGGGTTGTTGGGGGTTTTTTTTGCCCCCATGTATCACATTTCATAATTACTTAAAGTCAAGCCACTGATCATTTGTTTGATCATTTGTCCTGTTTAGAGGGCTCTTTCTGTAAACACTGCTTACAACATAAAATCTTGTAGGATTCTTTCTTGTTTGCATCCACTGAAAAAGTTGACTTGCTTTTTGTTTTTAAATAATCCATTAAAATAGAACTTCTTATGCTACATTTCTAAGCTTCCTGAAAAACTTTAATGGAGGATTTATCAAAGGCTTTTTAAAAATCAGTAGGCCCACCTCCATCCTCTTGACTGTTGACATTCTCAAAAAAATTCAAAGATTGCTAAATCAATTCTGCAGGATTTAACTATGCAGAATTGATGATGATTTTCCATCAGCAAAATTGCTCCAATTTTTTTTGTATGTCCAGACATTATTTTGGTACCTTCAAGTCAGTCTTGTAATTGTCTGGACTAGTTTCTGCAGTTTTCTTGGCAGGATTTTGGAAGTTGGTTGACATTGCCTTCTTCCTAGAGTTGAATAAGAGTGACTGGCCCAAGGTCATCAGGCTAGTTTCATGTCTAAGACTGTATTAGAAATCACAGTCTCCTGCTTTCCAGCCTGAAATCAGTACATCAAACTGTTGTTGTTCAGTTGTGCAGTTGTGTTTGACTCTTTGCAACCTCATGGACTGCTAAAAAGCAGTTAACAGTTAATTTCTGAAAGGGATTAGAAAAGGAATTACGCAAAACTAGTGTCCTTTTGAAAGTGCCAACCGTGGTTTGAGCAAGATGGCTGTTTCCTCATCTACCAAATTTCTAAACCTGCTGGAAAACAGCAATTGTCTGGAGCACTTGGAGGTGATCTCAAGTCCTCTCCTTGTCCAGAGAGGAATTACAAAGAGCTGGTCTACTTGCTGGCTTTTCATTCCACTGTAGTTGTTGGCTCTGCTTTTAGCAGACCCATTTTCTATTTGCCATTTCTTCCTTGGAAGTCCTAAAAGCATTAAAGCATGCTAGAGCAATCCAAAGTTGGTAGAACTAGTATAAGTTACTCCTGAAATAGCACAGGTTCAGCCATTTGCTTAAAGCATAAGATGTGCTTATGATTTTGTAAGCAAACATAGTTGTTTGACATCAGAACTGAGTTGTATAGTGCTGTTGTGTTCATGAGCTGCCACAAATAAGGATGCAACAGCTGCTTTGGTGCATTCAGTCAGTGTGGATACAAGATGTCTGATAAATATCAACTTAAATACTAACAGCTCATCAGTGAGGATTTCATTCAGTCAGCACTAAATCACAAGAGACCGTTTAGCTGACCATAACAAAGAAAAGCTGCTTTGCTTTTCAGCACTGTCCATCATTATTCATTATTAATTTCTTCCTAGTTTGCCTTCAAATGTAAACAGAAATGGTATCTTTTTATTTCCTTACAGCCAAATTCCAAAAATTTCTTTTTGTTTAAAAATGTTGTTCCACTTGTATATATACACATATTTGTTAACTTCATGTTGTTTTCTTGGTGTCAGTCCATTAAATGCATCTCTTTAATTTTCAGTCACGAAGAAACTTGTGTGAAGAAGCCTTACTGAAAATTAAAGGTTTCATCAGCTTTACGTTTCAAATGGCAATTCAAAGATGTGTAGTCAGAATCAGATCAGATTTAAAAGCAGAGGTAAGCACTTATAGTGGTTTGCCTTCGTAATGTTCAACTTTAGGTAGAGATTCTTAATCCTGCTCTTCTTATTGTCTCCTCTTTATGTAGGCACTGGCCACAGCAATAGCATCAACCAAAGTTATGAAAGCCCAGCAAGTTGTAAAAAGTGAAAGTGGAGAAGAGGTGAGAGAACTGCCCTCACTGTAAAAGCATGTTGTTAGAGGTGTTTGGGGGCGCGGTGGCGCAAGTGGTTAAGAGCTTGGCTTGCCAGCTGGAAGATCAGCGGCCCGGGATCACGACCCAGCGTTGTTGCGCAGCAGGGCGAGTGCCTGCTGTTCTGCCCCAGCTCCTGCCCACCTAGTGGTTCGAAAGTGCGAGCGCGAATAAATAGGTACCGCCCCTTCTGGCGGGAAGGTAACAGTGTCCGTGCGCCTTAGGCATCCAGTCATGCCGGCCACATGATC
>JANHZU010008760.1:0-14083 GCA_032468055.1 Acrochordus granulatus | reverse complement strand
TTGTTTCAGATGTTAGGGACAATGACTTCTACCTCAAATTCCATTGAAAATGATTTTTTGGTGAATATTTTTGGGGGTGTGGAACGGATTATCTGACTTTACATTGTTTCCTATGGGAAACTGCGTTTTGCTTTATGAGAATTTCACGCTAAGAGCGTTCTTCCGGAACGGATTAATCTCGTCTTGTGAGGCACCACTGTAATATGGTTGGTATGGTTTTGGTTCAGAAAGATATATAATTGCAATCACTATGATTTTTAATTTTTGGTTTATTGCCAATATCTTGACAATTCTGATCATTTAATAAATAATTTAATAATGATTAAACAAGCAGTGGCTTCGAATGATGTGTAAATCCAGTCACTGTCATTCTAGTGTATTCCAGAGGGAAGAGTGAGGAATGGCAGTCACCACCCAAGGCTATTTTATTATATTCTACAATAATACGCTGACACTACATAGTTTTGAGGCATAGTTGTGGTGCGATGCTCATCCCTGTTTCCAAGCTGAAGAGCCAGTGTTTGTCCGAGGACACTTCTGTGGTCATGTGGCTGGCATGACTCAATGCCAAAGGCGCATGGACACTGTTACCTTTCCCACCAGAAGTGGTGGTATCTATCTATCTAATCATGTTTACACACTTTTGAACTACAAAGTGGTCAGGAACTGAGGTGGAACAGCAGGAGCTCGCCCTGCTGCACAGCAATGCTGAGTTTTGAACTCGGGCTGCCTACCTTCCAGCCGTCAAGCCGAGCTCTTAACCACTTGCGCTACTGTGCCTAATGTGGTTCAAGAGCCATATATAAAGCAGTGTTAATCTTGCTGCTGTTACCATTCTTACTAGCACAGATTTTTATTTTTTTATGTTGCAAATATAACATAATGGTATTACATGATGGTGACTCCTTTTAACACAAATACTATTTCTTTCAAGCTTCATTGTAACTATTAAATCAAATGTAAAGTCCAACTAAAATGCTATCATTGCAGAAGAAATGTATATCCTTTGACTTTCTTTCCCAAGGCAAGTCTGAAACACCAGCTTTGGTTGAGAAAGTTTTAGCAGTCCTTTTTCTTTACAGTGGCAAATTCCTTTGTTTCTAGCGTCTGTCCCTTTTGGAGAGAATTACTTGGGTAGTGAGCAGTTTTAAGACTGCACTTTTTAAAGGGTCAGGAGTTGATTTCATCTCACATTTTTTTTCTTCATCATCACCTTGTATTTATTTTCTCTGTATCTCAGCCTTTAAACTTTTGATTCTGACAATACAGGTAATCCTCACTTACTGACAGTAACTGGGAGCAGGAATTCTGTCATTAAGCAATACAATAATAAGGTGTGATGTCACTTATGACTCTAACTTACTATGAGAGTTCCATCAATCCTAGGTGCCTTGTTAGATGGCATAGTAGAAGTCACAGTATCTCAGAGATCTCCATTCACATCTTCCTGTCGACTTCACCATTAGAATTGCTTGATGTCATATTATGAGCTGGACACCAAACACCTGAATAACAATCATATAACTGTGGGGAAACTATGACAGGCACAACTTTGAGGACTTGTGATATGTACCCCTTATTCAGTGCCATTGCAACTTTCAGTGGTTGCTGAATGAGTGGAAATAAGGAGCATTCATAATCTGAAAGAGGCTGGTGTTTCTCCTCACCATTATCATTCACTAAAAATTATGAAAAAAATGATGGTCACGGTGGCTGCTTACTAAGTCTCTGACAGAACATTTAATATTCTATGCATGAAATGATAATGATTTAAATATTATTAAATTAAATGACATCAACAAAGCAATATACATTCTGAAGTCATGAGATAAACAAATGATTCATTTCAAAACCATCTTTTCAGCTTAGAGATTTTTAAGTAATAAACTTTTCCAAGAATGATTCTGGAAAGCATTCTTCTCTGTAACTATCTGATTTCAATTAATGGTGACTGAGTAATGATATATATTTTTATGGTGGTTCAAGAAATTCAAGGAGTTGAGTTCAAGGATTTTTGGTTCTATGTTTTTGTTGTTATTTACTTGACTGATAAGGCAGTATAAACATTTTATAAATAAATGAAATAAATAAGATGGCTGGATTCTTTGCAACTGGCTTGCTTAGAAGAAAGGTTTACACTGTGGATCAAAACTTGAAATAAGATGCTATTTTTTGTTTTTGTTGATTCCACATTAAAAATAATTTTTCCTAATGCTTTCTTTGTATGACAGTTTAACAAATATAATGATCTGCTTTCCATAAAGCGTGCTTTTTTTAATGCCAAGACCCAATAATGAAAAAGGGTTAATGTTGCACAAAGCTAAATATCTTTGTATATAATATAGAATATTATACTGGAGATATAATATTTAGTTCTCTAATTTTCTAAAACATAGATGCAGAGAAAACAAATTCATAAATTACTTAATTCTCACTGTTAAATTATATATTATATATTTTTCACATTTACTGGATTCTTGTCAAAATATCAGCATGAAATATGCAACATATCAACTGTGCTACCAATTAATAGCCATAGGTATGTATCCACATATTGATAGAATTAAAGCAAAGCAAGCCAAAAGCATCATCTGAGCCAGGGCAGGAAATGACATATTTCAAAAAATAAAATGTTAAACCATGCAGATGTAGCTTTACATTACCGGGTTTCTCTTCCTCACTGCAACAGTGAGAGAATGACATTTTAAACTTACTTTACAGTTGGTTTATTTACTTTTTAAATCATCTTTTCTTTTCTGAATAGTAGAATTATATAGAAAAAAAATCAGAATTTCAGATTATAATTAGCCATATAGTGATTGCTAAGCAAAAAACAATCTGGGTTATTTGTTTCTGATAGAATTGCTCTGTACTTAATTATTCCTATATTCTGCAATTTTTAACAATAATAGAGCAATAAAGGTTATCTTGTCATCAATATGGACATTTGTTAATGGTCTTAATGTGTAAGTTCACAATGATTGCTTCTTTTGTTAGTCTTTTTACAGTTAATGAAATAAAGTTAACCAGAAAATGCAGAGATTCTACAGCCTCCCAGGTAGTGGGATGAGAAACATAAAGGAAGATTTTAACTGGATACATGATATGCATATAGCTCTGTTTGTATTGGTTATGTCAATGCTATAGCATTGAGGTTGTGTCCTTTTCAAAAGTGCCTAATGCTGCGTTCATCTGTTAAAGTCCTGTTATTCTTGTTCCGTTTTCCTAACCTGCCAATATAGAGTTGAATTTTATTTCTCTTTTTTGGGTGTATTCTTTTCCCCTGTATTTTATTTCAGGTGGTCATCCTCCAATCCTCATTCAATTCATTAAAAAAATATAAGACCCACAACTGATTTTTTTGGCACTTATGATTTCAGAAATCTGTGGGCTTTATCTTATCCATCTGGAAGTTCATTTTTCTCTGTTATGATATAGCATATTAAAAATGCCTAATTCCTGGTCCTCCTGAAGGGTAATAACTCAAAGAAGTTTTGGAATGTTTGGAAGCTGTTCTGGGACTTTCTGCTGAAGAAATTTACCAAAGAAGACTAGACAACTAAGAATTTAAATTTAAAATTATAAGAAACATTCTGTAAAATGTGATTGGAAACAATTAAGATATTAATGTGTTAAGGAATAGGTTGACAGAAAGACAACGTGTAATAGGAGTAAAAAATGAAGAAAAGTGTATACCATATATGTAGTCTATAGTTTGTAGTCTTTATATTATAGTTAAAAATGAATTGTGATATAAGGGTATAACATATAGTGAACTTACTAATTAGATTGTAAGAGGGGAGCATAGTGCTGTGGAAAGATATCCATACAGAGTTAGGCTGGGAATGTTATATGAGTGAGGGTTTGAAGATACCTAGCAAAAAAGCATTTCAATAAACTAAAACTTTTCATATAAAAAGTTGGTTGCCAAAGGAAGTTCCTGCATCTGTTAAAGCTGAAGGAACCCCTTTGGTATCAGGAATCGATAATCATCCCTTTTTAAAAATATATTCTAAATATATTAAGAATATTTTATAATATATAATTAATAAACAACTTCTTGAAATATTAAAAAAGAAGTAACTTGTAAGATTACTGAAGTTTACTACAAATGTGCAACATCTATATTGTCATATATTGCAATTATTCTGCCTCTTAATTTTTATCTTCTTATTCATTAGGGTGTACACTTGTATTTCTTGGGCTATTCCTAAAACACTCTTAATATTTGCTTGTTTAGTACTAATTAAGTATTGTCCCCATTTTATTAAGAGGGAGCACAGTCTGAAAAAAATCATAGAATCATAGGGCTGGTAGGGACCTTAGTCTAACCCCCTGCCCAAGGCAGGAGTCCTTATACTGTCCCAGACAAATGGTTGTCCAGTTTTTCTTGAACACCTCCAGTGATAGAGCACCGACAACTCCAGGAGGCAAGCTGTTCCATTGATTAATCATTCCTACTGTCAGAAAACTCTTCCTCATTCCCATATTAGATCTCCCTCTATCATTGCTCCTTGTCCTGCCTTCAGGTGCTAAGGAGACACTTTCTTCCCTTCAAGTATTGGAAGACTGCTATCAAGAGACCTAATCAGGAATTCTGTCTTCACAGAACAGAGTTCAGCTTCAAAGCCCACATCAGAATTTTGCTGATATATTTTGTTATGAGGTGAAATTTTTCTGGCAATTTTGCTCCTTCTTGGCAAATATGTTTCCTTTCTTCTCTATTATTTTACTATTATTATGAGATCTGTCCAAGAACTAGTGTGCTACTTCTTTTCTCTTCTGTAATATATTTTGTGATAAAAGTAACTTGTATTGATTTGTTGTGACTGTTTTTCTTCAATTAATTTTCCACAGTTAAAAAATCTGTTTTCTCTATTTGATTCAATTATTCTACATAATATTTCCAGTAACAACACCGATGTTTTAGGTTCAGACAAGTGTGCGTGCATGCGTGCGTGCATGCAAATTCTCACATATTTGATCTAGAGTTAACATTAAAATATTGATGTTAGCACCAATCCTCAAATCAGCAATTATCATCAATATCTGAAAAAAGATTATTGAGATTGTAAAATCTATACAGATATTTTATTGGCCAAGTGTGATTAGACACACAAGGAATTTGACTCCAGTACAGAAACTCTCAGTGTCCTTGCAAGCAACAGTAAATAAAATAATAAAATAAACAAAATAAAATAAAATGTATGTATTCAGACAGAAAAATGTGCATCAAAATATGCAGCCAGTAGAAAAGGAAACAAAGGAAAGTGTATAGTTAGAACCACAATCTTTTGATAGATGTCTATCTAATATATTAGATAGAACTTCCAGATTAATTTAACATTCCTTGCACTGTAGCAATTGCTGTTTCCTGTCATATAGCATGAATTCAGTATTCATTATCAAACCAGAGTTAGCATTGTGTGGAATGCCTCTAAGTCTAATCTTGCATCTTGTAATATTCAACTTTTCATGAATGACTTGAATTTAGATCTGGACAGAATGCTTAGAGTATAAAAACAAAATTAAATTACCTTACTAGATTTGAGAAATGAATTGAAAAATAGAGTGAAATTTTATAGAGGCAAATACAAAAACATCAAATGTACTAGTTGCGATGAAATTGTTGGAATAGTAGTAGACTGCAAACTGAATGAGTCAGCAGTGTGATAAGGTTGCAAAAAAAATCTATGAAAAGTTAGACTGCATCAGCAAAAATATATTTTGACACAAATCACAAAGATGAAAGCCAAAAGTTGAGCTCAAAGTGTTGGATGGGAAACAATGCTTTAAATAATATGAATATAGCTTCAAATGGATATTAAAACAACAACTTCCAGAGAAGAGCACTTGGATAATGGAATTGGTCTCTCAGAGGAACAATTAACTTTTGTTTGTTAGATATGTTTAAGTGGAGGTTGAATAATCTCCTCTATAGGAGATGCTTTAATTTTGATTTTGGCAGAGATCAAAGAATTGACTTAGTGGCCAAATGGTCACTTCAGAATGTATTATACAGGTAGATATATGAAAAAATCATTTGGATAGATTTTAATTTTGGGGATTAATGTATAACCATAGAATAATTCTATATAAAATGATACATAAAAACTACCCATTCTATCTTCTATCCAATCACACATACATAGTTCATGTTAGCTTCTCTGAATAATACTATGTTGGACACAACATGTACTTGTATTTTCACTTTCAGTTGATTTGGCTATTTGAAATAAATGCTTCAAAATTCTCTCTGTTTCTCCATAAGCATAAAATTTCACATTTGTTTAGTGCTTGAAATTATTTTCAAGGCACAATTTTAAATATGAAATTCTGAGACATTCATGCCATGTCACACAGAAAGTAAACACAGCCGATTCAAACACTGAATGTCTCATTTCCATTAGACTTTCTCCAGTGCTGGACAGGACTAAAATGGTAGGAAAATCATATGTGCAGTTAATCTCTTTCGATGGGTATCTGTCTCTCTTCAATATCAAACAAATCATTTAATATAATACCTCATATTTTTAAAAACTAGACTAAAGAAAAAGAAAACCATTTCCCCATCCTTAACTCACATTTCAAGACTGAGTGTCTTAGCATCCTAGTTCTCTTTGCTATTTCAGCTTTCTACTATCAGATTCTTAATAAAGCACTCTGTTCTGTGAGTCAATGTCATTAAGCCCAGAATTTATTTCCTCTGTTATCCCATTTCTTTTGCAATCAAAACCAGAAGGTAAGAATAGATGATAGAAACAACTGGAGATGCCTTGTATCATAGCACAGTTAATGAAAGTACCATGCAGGAAAAAGAAGCCAGAGTAGTCTTCTTTATTTTGTTTTGGCAACTTTTAATACTCTCATAATATGTGGAAACACATATTGATATGATACTGGCTGATTAAATGAAGGAAAGAACTAAGCAGACTTGATTCTGGCTGATTTTTGGATGGAAAAATGCTTGGGAACTTTGGAGTTGCAGGCTAGACTGAGAGATGTCGAAAAAATAGACCCTACTAAAGAAGGCAAATTATGTACTGTTGTCAAGAAAACTATACAGTTATGTCCATGTAGTCATAAGGAATCAGGCTCAAAGGAGACATTGGCTTTCCCCTTAGTTCAGGAAAAAGCAGCTTCAATGATTTTCTCCTATTTTTATTTTTGTAATGTGATCCTTTACTACACTTTCCTGCTCCAGCCTTTACCAAACAAAATGGCATAAAATCCAGCTTTCGTGGAATGTGTCTAAAATATTATAGTTAAAGAAAAGCATTTATAGTAATGTGTATAGATGTATGGTTTGTTGAAAAAGCCACAGTGGACTGATTTATTATAACCTTGAACCGTATTGACTGGAATCACAGACAACTTGATGTGAGCATAATATGCAAATCCAGCCATAGACAAGCCATTTTATTGAACCAATGTAGTACAGTACTTAAATGATATACATTAAGCATGTTTAAACTACACATTTTGAGAGTATGTCAGAGGAAGTGAGGATAAAAAAGAACTGGGTAGTGTAGATCTCTAAAGATAGGAATTATACCTTGCAAGTTCAGTGACTGCAATTTTAAGGAGGAATAAACACAGTTGGCTCAATAATTATAATTATATCTTATGCTGGTGATGCATTATATCTTACTATGTGATGCATGCATTTTATCTGTTCTGTATATCCTCTCATGAAGCTTCATTACAAATGTGGAAAATGGCTGAGTCAGACAATTGGTCTTTCTAGCCCAGTATTGTGACCTTTATTTGACAGCAGTTCTCCAGCACTTGAGAAAGGGTCTTTTACTAGCTCTGTCTAGAAAAGTCAGGAAATGAAGCCGTCCTTGTATAAAAGCAACTCTTTTCCTAATAACTTTTCCTAGTGATATGTTATATTCCCCATGCTGCATATAATTCTTGAAGAGACAATCTTTTTCTAAAGCAAAACAGCTCTAAAATAAATGTAGTCAACTTATGGAAAATTTCACTAGTCCTTGATTATTATATTTACCTTTTTTGTACTTATCTGGCATTACAATATCTAGATGAAAGAGGTTCACTTTTTAAATCAATTTTTGGAATATCCTTAAGTTAGCATTATTTCAGTTTTTCAGATGAAAAGTGTTATCATGTATTCCCTGACCACTAAAGAATTTTAATCCAGTCTTTTCATTTGAAAATGAGTTTTCCAAGTAAATGAGCTAAGTGATGTATTTATTCTGAGACAATTGCATACTGAATGAAAACTGAAAGCAGTGGCAGATTTCAGTTGGGTGATGACTAAAATTCAGAAGTGAAATTTACAATGGTTGACATGGGAAATATTAAGAACTCTAATGTAAGCCCCCAAATAAACACCTGCTACAAAGCCAAGAAAAATGGAAAACTTCCCCTATTTACATTTTAAATGATCTCCTTAGCCACTTCAAGTTTGTTGCCACCCCACTCTAAATCCAGAGGTTGTGAATTCATCTGCATGTTGTCTGAAACTAGACAACCAATGCCCCCGGGTCCTCATTTCAGAGATATTTCCTTACTAAACAGAGAAATAGAATGGCCACATGTGGGCAAATAAGCAGTAGGAGTGGGAGTGTCTTCTGACTTCCTGCCATCTTTCCCATTGAATTTCCTTGAGGGAACTGGCAGGAAGCATTGGAAATCCTCCTCTTCCTTCCTTCCTTCCTTCCTTCCTTCCTTCCTTCCTTCCTTCCTTTTTTCCTTCCTTGAAAGCAGCTCGCAAAAAGTGGAAACAATGACTGCAGCACAATGAGGAATTGGCAAGTAGACCAGAACTTCAGAACCTCTCCAGACAAGAATGGTCTTGTGATCCCTCACAAGTGCTCCAGACAGCTTCTTCTCATGAGACTACAAGATAGTTATCTTTGGTAGGATTAGGGCTCTGGAAGTGAGGGAATAGCCATCTTGTTCAAACTGCAGTCAATACCTTTGAAAGGATACTTAGTTCACATAATTTCCTTTTCAAATCACTTTCAGAAATTGCTTGTTAACTGCTTTTCAGCTGTTAGAAATCTTTAGATTAACAGGTTTGATAGTACTGGGTGAGTTTCCTTCTATTCTTAGCAAAACAAAATTTTAATTACAAGTTTAAGAATTTATTTATTTTGGAACAAACATCAAAACGCTGATTAAAACATTGATTTTAGAAAGTTACAAATGGACTGAAGGTCCAGATAAATTTGAAATACCATTTTGGATTTAATTGTAAAGAATCCTTTCCAATGGAAAATACTTTTGTGTTGATTTTTTTTTAAATAAGATTTTAACAATTGGCCATCAGAGGGAACTAAAAATTACAATTAAAGAATAATTATACATCAGCTCAACTTGCAGTTGCAGAATGAAGCAACATATTTTAACAATGGATATTCTGAAGGGTATTTTTGAAAAATTGACCTAGAAATTAATTTTAATGTGTCAGCAAAGACAACTGTCTCTTTGGGGTGACTGTCTAAAAGACATTATGGAAGAGGAACAGGTTTTACTTGATAAGATCAAGACTGAGTTGAAAGTGGATTTATAAATGATAGATTACCATAATCACATGAAAAATATGCGACACTGATCATACAAATTAAATTGGCTGATATTTAAATAATTAAAAGTGATATACAAACTTTAAATCAAGACAGTGACCTGGAAAATTTTCCAAAATTGGATTTACAGAAGATGCTTGCCGAATTTTTGAAAAATCTTGTGAGTAGGGACAAAGAAAAAACTGAAAAGAAATCATATTCTAAGATATTATTTGAATAGATGAAATATTAATACTGTTAGAAGTAAAAGGAAGAGATTGTTTTATCAAGATTAAAATAGATATGTTGTTCTTTCTAGTGACCCTTAATAGATTTCTACTGACATCGGAACTGAAGTGACAATGGTTATAAATTTGTTTATAGTTAAGAGATAGGATATTGGAAGATCATTTGTTGCATTTTAAGAGGAAGTGAGAAATTACTCATATTATTTGGTGATAAAAATAGGAAGTCACTTCTTTATTTCTTTTTCTATTCTATATTCTTACTTGTTTGTTTTCTATTTCTTTCTATTTTTTCTTTTCTGCACCTTCTACTCTTTTTATTCTATCTTTTGAAAAGTTTGTATTAGTTTTTACCATTGTAATTATAATATTTAATAAAATTACTATAAAAAAGTAAAATTCTAAAGAATAAATGTGAACAAATTAGTGTTGGAAGCTCCAAGAGAAAAAATAATTCAGATTGCACTCCTTTGGATGTTAATTGCTGGCAAATATATTTTAGAACACATTCAGGAGATGACATGGATTTTGCTCTGTTTTATAAATCATTTTCATAATTTATAGCCAATTGGTTATAATAATGTATTGAACTCCAAGTCCTGCATAATCTTCATTATTCATACATTCATCTTAATGGAAACGTACTATATTGTGTTTAAACAACAATATTTGAACTCAAAGATTCTGAAGCATACATACATTTTTTTTTACTCTTCACTCATTCATATTATCTTTCTATGCCACAAACCTCTGAGAAAAATAGATGTAACAATTTGTTTTAGTAAAATGTCTAATATAGTAGCAAAAATATAAGTAGCCAAATAAAGTGACTAGAGAAATGTTCCATATACTGGCTGTAAAATACACATCAATAACAATAACAGTCATTTATACTGCTCTTACAAATTTAACACAGACCGAAATTAAGGAATAGCCATAGAATTTGTACATACAAAAAGGCAAAGTAGTAACATGGAAACCTAAACAGTCTAAATCCAAGGAAATGGTGGAATACTGAACAGGTAAATATTTAAGATAAAAAGACTAGGTAAAACTTATTAATAATATATAACTGATTAAATCAAGTATAATTAAACAATGTATAAAGCTAAAATATTACTATTACTGAGGCCAGTGAGAACAATTAAATGAAAATTATCCCTTTCATTCATATAGAATATGAAATACTTGGATTTCTCAAATATTAAATAAGCACCATTTATTTTCCTAGCTTGCTCATAACAGGTAGAAAGTTATTCTTCTTAGTTTTTATTTAAATTAAACAAACAAGAAAAGTACAGAAAGTACAGAAATACTTAGATAATACACCCTTTACATAGCATTTAATGTTCTAATTCTGACCCTTATACTTAGGCATGATGGAGAGAAGTGGGGAAGGACATTTTTTAAAAAATAATATGTAAGTAAAATGATCACTTGGAAAAGAAAGGATTGCAGTGGAATTACATTCCTTAAGAAGCATGATCCTTCACTGCTCCTGGTGCTATTTGAACTTCCCCCATCTCCAAACCAGTCCAATTTTATACTGTTGAAGTTTATGAAACATTCATGCAATTAGAATTTTGATAGCACAGTGATGAAAGGATGCACCTGAGAATGTTCTGCTTTAAACTAAAGAGAGACAGAATGCTAGGTCTCATAATAAAAACTCTCTGTCTATAGAGAACATATCAGGAAGAAGCTGAGCCAAGAGTCTTTTTGAGATACAGTATGTATTAACAATTTAAAGGAGCCCACTTGGAAGAGTTTCCTGAACTCCTACCCTGAATAGCTAGATTTTTAGTAAAGAAATTAAAAGAGATTCCCTACATTATCATATTTTATTGTATTTGTAAATCTGTTCTTAAGACCTGACACCTGATAACTTTCTGATAAACAGACACACGTACATACATACATATATAAAATCACAAAAAGTGTGTTATATTTTTTAACGTTGTAAAAATATTTTTCATATTTCAAAATTCCTTTCAATAATATTTCAACAGCCACCCAGGTATTATATCTATTTTAATTGCTCTATTTAAATTATTGTAGGAACCCAAACACTAACATAGTCTGGCACATCAGAATATCGTTGAAATGAAAATACATGATGATTAAGACCCCCATTTGCTAATACTATTAGGATGTTATTATGAGATTTATTAACTGTTCCATATCTCAAGGGAATTTGCAACTAACCATGAAAATATAAAGTAAAAACAGTAAATTAAAACATGTTAAAAATAACATGTTTAATTTAAAAGGTGAAAGGGAAAAGGAAAAAAACGAATATTTTCATAGCATTAGGACAAGTATAGCCCAGCTGAGTAGGAAGGTCTTCACAAGAGTCTAAAAATATGTGTGGGTTACAAAGAACAGGAGAAAATAATTTCAGAATGCAGATATCACCATCAATAAGAAATCTCAAAAGCAATCTCAATTGCAACACTATATTTCTTAATGAACAAAAGAGGACTTTCCACCTGATCTGGATGACTGTCCAAGAATGTGCTGGTGACAGCAATCAATAAGAAATCCCAGTCATCTTTTGTTAAGACCTAATATGTGAAAAGACCTGGATAATCTGTTTGCCTCTAATATACAAGTTTTAGGAAGAGTGTAACTTATAGCCAGATGCCCCATCAGCAGCCTGGCAACAGCATCCTATGCCAGCTTCACTTTCTGAACGTAATGCAAAGCCAGCCTCATACCATGTTATAATAGTCTAAAGTAATATTCCCATTATGTGAATTACAATAACTAAGGCATTCCTGTCCAGGAAAAAAAAACAAACATTTTTGGTGTATCATTTGAAGGTAGTAATAAATACTTCTACAGCCATGCAGATCACCTGGGTTTCCAATGAAGTGATGACTTTGGTCAGTACTCAATAGAATAGGCTTTCTTCTTCATTATTATATATTTTATTCATATTTATGCTATAGTTGATGTTTTCTCTATTAAAAGACTTCAGTCACTGGTGTATTAAAGAAGAATTTGATGAGACAGAATTAACTTATTTATGGTTCATTAATGGGAATAATATAGGAGGTGCAGTGGCGCAAGTGGTTAAGATGCTCAGCTTGCTGGCTGGAAGGTTGGGAGCGTTGCCATGCAGCAGGGTGAGCTCTTGCTGTTCCACCTCAGCTCCTGCCAACCTAGCAGTTTGAAAGCATGTAAATGCAAGTAGATAAATAGGTACCACCTACTCCGGCAGGAAAGTGTCCGTGAGCCTTTGGTATCTAGTCAAGCTGACCACATGACCACAGAAGCGTCCTTGGATGAACACTGACACTTCAGCTTGGAAAGAGAGATGAGCACAGCACCCTAGAGTTGGTCATGACTGGTCAGGGTAACCTTTCACCTTTACATTTAATGGGAATAATATACAGAATAGTGGAATTAACATTTCTGGAACACCTCAAACAACCTACCATTACAGCAGGCTAATTTCAGTAGTTGACTAGGAATTAATTTACAGCATAACTGAAATGCTTAAGCAATCCAAGCAAGGACTAGTTGCCAAGGAAACCAATCAAGTGAAAATATCTTGTGTGAAAAATGCAAACTAGGAGAGGGAAATCTGAAATGGATGAAGCTTTAATCTTTCACATGCTGAGTGTAAGTTGCATGGTAAATGAAATATTACCAAAACCTGAATAAACTAAAACCCCCAAAACCCTCAATTATGAAATAAAATATCCTAATATTGGCTATAAAATTGGAATAGGTTAACATTGGCTGATGAAGTGTTGTTTTCCCGCTACACATTTTTCTGTCATTTTGAAGTAGGAACAATGCCAAAACTGTAGAATGGTTTTAAAAACACCCAATCTATCTCTAACACTCTTCTCCTCAAAATGAAAAAGAACATAAAAAAGTAATCCTGGAATATTTACTTGCATGACGTATCTCTATCCAATTGAACTACTTTGCTGTAAGGTTACATTAACAGAACCTTACAAGACTGAAAGTATTTCTCCCCTCTTCACTTTTTAGTCTCTGGAAAACAAGGGAGGGTCCCTTCTGAAACAATTCCCCTGGCGTTCCCCCACCTGTGGACTAAGCTGCCATTTTTCTGATCGTTGCCTGTTGGTCTTTTCCTATTTCCTAAGATCATTCCCACATATCATTATAGCCCATCTTCACATCCTATATTTATTATATAAATATATTATAAATATTATACAATAAATATAAGTATACATTATATTTATTATATATACATTATGTGCAGAGGGATGTCTATGTATATTCTAATTAATCCAGATCATGTCTTGAAGCAAATTGCAAAAATCT
>JANHZU010008759.1:26348-53266 GCA_032468055.1 Acrochordus granulatus | reverse complement strand
TTTGTCTGCGAGCCAGATGCAGCCATCAAAAGAGCCACATCTGGCTCGCGAGCCATAGGTTCCCGACCCCTGAGTTAGTGGCTGAATTCACATAATGTGCAAAGCTTAGTTAGCTTTCTGTGTCTTAGCATGTTTTATGAACCTAGCCTGGTTGCTTAGTTTACAGGCTAATATATTATGTGAACTTAGAAAAGAGGTTAACCAACTTAACTGTGTTGAGCAAACCCAGTAAAGAAAGTAAAGAGCCAGGAATTAGAGTGGCTTTAATGAATTTCAGCAGCTGGTTGTGGGCCACCTGGGAGTGTTGCTTGGCCATACCTTGGTATACACCATACAAAACAATAGAAAGATTTCTACAGAAGATGGTTTTCAGATCAAGACAATTGAGGATGGGGAAAGATAAACTTTGACCTGGGCAAAAGTCACTTGGCAACTACTGCAGTGACATGAAGTTGGTGGGGCAATCAAAATTCACTCCCTCGCCCCTCCAAGACTGGAAAAGTTTTACCTCTGGGGTCTGATGTAAAAGCCCTGGAAATCTGTTATGGCTGGGATGAATGAGTCATTGAATGAATTCAATGGAAGCAAAGCCCTACTGACCCAGACAGACAGAAAGCCAAAGCCACAACCTCATTTACAGGTCAAGGAAGCTACTTGCAACACTCATTCAGAGGCAGGAACCAGAATGGAAACCGCAAGTCTGGGCAATATTATGGGATGGAGGTAAGCTGTGTGAGCACATCAGCCTGGCCGCCTTAAACTGGGTGTCGGTGGTGCTGTCAAGCAGCTGCTGCTGATCCATCTTCAGCTGACTAAGGAGAAATCCACCCCAGCCATCTGTTCTGATTATGCCTCTGCCAGAACTGGGTGATGTGTGTTTGCGTGCCTCCCATGCTTCCAAATGAAATTCTGAGATTGTTACACTATCTGCACAAATCTGCACTAGTCACATTGTCCCCATACACTAATATCTCTCCTTGGTTGTCTTTTAGGTGTTTTCTTGCTTGCTGAAAGGGAATAAAATGAGTCTGAGACAGAAATTTCTCTTCCTTTTGTTGATGGGAGCAATCACCGTGCTTCAAGGACAGGTAAGAGGCCAGTGTGTCCACTGGTGTGTGCGTGTCTTTGCCTTTTCTTGGCAGTCAGGGTGGGTTTACTGTGGCTTTTCTGGACTCATCACAAAACAGATGGGGCTTGTATTCTGAGCTTAGTTCTAGTTGTGTTCTTTAACAAAAGGATATATACAGTGCTTGGCTTTTGAACCAAAAAGGCTCACTGCCAAGTTCACAGAGCTGAGAAGTAAGACCATTTGCTGCACGCGAGCTTAGAAATTTGAAAGATACAAAAGGAAGAGAGATGGGAGAATGCTCTAATTCAGCCAAACTCTGAGCTGGATCAAAGCTCGATCACAAACAGCTTTCTAAAGAGGAAAGCTGCTCCACAGCTCCAGATGTGAATGAAATGTTTTTGTCCTTTCTTACATCTAGCATTTCTACCATTAGATTCCAATCCTTCCTTCATTCCTTTTTCATCCACTGGTTAAACTCTTAAGTGCAGCATTCAAGGAGCAGAGTGGTGAAGGTGGTGCTACCATCCGAAGGTGATGTCCCCATGAAAGCTCTGTCCTTTTATGCATCTGTACAAAGGGGCATGGCTTGCCATAGGGTGCTTTGTCCACCATCTTGCTAGTTGTGACACGCATACGCACCGTGGACACCACTGTTTATAAGCCACCGGTCTTCCAAGGACTCAAGTAGAGTAACTGGCCTAAGAGTAACTGGGCTAAGAGTAACTGACCCCGGATTTCCATGGCTGAGATTGGACTGGAACTTGCATCTCCCCAGTGCTAGTCTAACCTCTACCACGACACCAAACTCTCATCACTCTGGGGAAGCACTGCTCACTTTTTTACACCTTCCAGTTTATGTTTTGCGCCCTTGTTTTTTAAGGATGTCTCACAATGTTAAAACAAACATGTTAACTCTTATCCAAGCAAAGGAGGAGAGGAGAGGGCAAGGGAGTGAAAACAGTCTTCTCCTCTTGACATCTGCTTTTGGAGCACTTCCGCAGATGAGGGGTGTGTTAAGTCTGTGGCAGCAGTGCTGTGGGTTTTGTAGTATTAAGAATTAACTTCTTTGAACTTAGCAGAACAAAATTAGGAGGACTGTGCTAGGGATCAGCTCTCAAAAGTATCAGATAATAGATATATCTGAAGTGCTCAAGTTGAGGTCCACAGACTGTGTGTAACTTCCGGAATCCTTCCCAAATGTTGTCATCGTATTATAATGTTTGTAATAGTAAGTTTGGAATTTTAATGAAAAATGAAAATGATGAAAACAAACTTAGATTTTGCCCTGTCCTCGTTTAGGTTTTGGATTGGGAGCCAACCAAGTGCAGTCTTTAGTGTGCAACTGCCGTGTGCCTTGGCTTACATCTATGCTGTATGTGGCTCTGCGTGTCAGTTGACATAACATTAGAAGGAAGTTCTAGTCTATTAGAATGTATGCCTGTCATGCTGTTGGTTTTAAGAAATGAGCTTAAACTGCTTTGCCTTCTTCTTTTTAACCATGCAAATGTTTTAAACAACCAAGAAGTAGGTTGGGAAACCGCTCTGGAACAGCGGAACAATGAGCAGAGAAGGGCAACAAAAGCGATAAGGGGTCTGGAGGCTAAATCCTATGAAGAAGAGTTAAAGGAACTGGGTGCATTTAGCTTACGAAGAAAAGACTGAGGGACAGATAGGACAGCAGCAATATTTGCAAGGCTGCCACAGGGAAGAGGACATTGATTTATTTTCCATAATCCTTGAGGGCAGGGCAAGAAGCGACAGGTGGAATCTCATCAGAGGAAGATCCAGTCTGGAAATGAGGAGGAATTTCCTAAGTGAGAATATTAAGCAGTGGAACAACTTACCTCCTGGAGTTGTGGGTATTCCATCACTGGACGTTTTTCAGAAAAAGACTGGACAATCTATTTGTCTGAGATGATAGGAGGACTCCTGCCTTGCACAGGAGGTTGAACTAGAAGACCTCCTCCTAAGCTTGGCTGACCTTGGCTGCTATCAGAAGTTGGTCCTGCCTTAGGCATGAAAGCCAGCTGGGTGACTTTGGACCAGTCACCCCCCCTCTCAGCTCAACCCATCTCACAGGGTTGTTGTTGTGAAGAAAATAAGAGGAATATTGGGTGTGTTTGCTGCCTTGAGTTATTTATAAAAATAATTAAGACAGGATATATATTTAATATACACACACACACGCACATACACACATGTATGTACATATATACATATATAAATATATAAAATAAACAGATTCTGTTTGTAATCAGAGTGGAGATCACCTGCTAATTAATTAAATTTATTTGTCACTAATTAATTAAATTTATTTGTCACTAACTTGTGGGCTAGATTGAGAAATTGTGAAAAATTCTAGGCAGATGCAAAGTAAGTTTCCATTATACTGTCAAGAAACGGGTTGCTTAGAGTCTAGTTCAACTCAAGAGGTTCTTTGTTTTCAAAGGGAATGGCTCCCACTTGTTTAAATCTTGGGATCTAATCAACACTTTATTCTTGATAGTACCTTATTGTTGCTTTTGTTGTTCTTTTCCCAAAGCAACCTCTTTTTCACTTTCTAGGAATTGTCTGTACGCATTCAACGAGGTGGCCGAGAAAGTCAACTAAGAAGGGGTAAGGAGCAAGAAACAAGGGTGGGGTAGTTTTTTGAGGATAATGATTTTAAAGCCAGTTGATGCTATGTACAGAATTTAAAATCCCAGGCCTCTGCCAGAAGTCTTTCAGTCTAGAAAGCAGAAGAAAATCTGATCCAGAGCTTACGCTCCTTGGGAATGGCTGGGTTTCCTCATCACAGGATTGCAATTTGCTTGGTTTAGGCATCAAATAACCTATCAAAGGTAATCAAATCCAGGATTCAAATAAAGTGACCCAAATCCTGTGTGTATATCCAAACAATATATTAAGTGTCCCCCAAATCTGCAGTTCAAAAACTATAACCAACATCTTACCCAATTATTCTTGATTTAATTTCAATATTTAATATGTGTGTTTACATGCATGCCCAACTGTATTTTCTCTGGGAATTCCACATCGTGGTGCATGTAGGGTCTCTTCTCATTTTATCACCGCCATAATCTTCCCATGAAGCTGGTGTGAGAGTTTGTGTCTACTGTAGTCCCAAGTCACCCCAATAAATGCCAGTCTAGTGGGGAGCACAACTGACTGTTCCTGTCCTGGTGTAATATCTTAATTACTCTACTACACAGTTTAAATTTGGACCCAGTGGTTGAAAAATAGGATGTTGGAAATGGGATTTTGACAGACAAATAGATTTGTCAAATAGGAAGAAGATGGCTGTTAGTGCATCCCCTTGGGGCAGGACTGTCTGGCGGGCCATACAAATTAATACCGGGGTGGTGGGAGTGATGGTAAATATTTGGCAGTTTGCAAATATCTACAGATCCTATGAACAGCAAGCAACTGCTTGCATGGATCCTCCAAAAAATAGTAGCCATTCAGTTCCCTTCCTGAAACTTCCGCGATTCTGCAAGATTCTTGGAAAGATTCTTAAGGCTCCTCTAGAGAGATTAGCACCCTTTTAAAAAGAGGGGTGGGGAATTAGCCAAGCTTTGTGCCTACAGACTACTCGGACAAGCGTGCTTCTTTGGGATTTGGCACACCCTTTGTTCTTTCTTTTATATTAAAATATATTTGCCTGGTGAGATATTAACAAAACCACATCAGCTGCAGCAGGATAAAAGCAGGAAATGCATACAATTGCTCCCTCGGTCAACCAACTTTGTGAAAACAGCTTCTACTGCCCAAGCAAACAAATAGGTTGTGAACTGGCACTGCCGAGAACCCTTATCTGATGAGCTTTGAAAGGGCTGCCAAATCCTTGAAAAAGAAAACACCTTTGAGGGGAAAAGAGGCTCGGAGGAGGAGGGTTGATCAAGGTGATAGATTTTGCACATGTTGTGCACACACAATGGTGAAGGGAAAGGTGGAGCAGTGCCATGCCATGGCGACGGGGAAGGACATCCTCTCCTCTGATGACAGGAAGATGCAGAGACCCATACACCAAGGAGACCTATCGTCGAAAGGAGAGCTGGCTCCGCCGAGCCAAAGAGCGAACCGAATATTGTCGGTGTGAAAACAGTGACATCTTCTGCCACGCAGTGCCTGTCAGAGGTGAGTTCCAGGCAGGGCCAATAAATCCAGCAGTGGCATTTATTGATTATTCAGATATATTATTGGATAAGCATGGCTAGACATGCAAGGAATTGACTCCAGTACTGAACTCTTGGTATACTTGCAAGACAACAGTACATAAAATAATGACGTAAATAAACAAAACAATGTATGCAACAGTAATGTGTGCATCCAAAGTATGCAGCCAGTAGTAAAGGAATATAGTCAAGTGTAGAATTAGAACCATGATCTGTCAGAATCTCTTATTAATCTATAGGTTTATAACCAATCTTTATTTTGTTCATGGTGCATATGTAATGCTTTATCTTCCCATTTTCCCCACAATAGCAACTCTGTTGGGCTGAGACTGAGGATCTGGCCCACAGTCTCTCAGCGGGTTTCTGTGGCTGATGGGGGTCTAGAACAGGGATCTTCCTCCCCTAGTTCAGCACCCTCTTCCCTGTTCCACACAAGCTCTTGAGCTAGGAAAAAGTTTCTGGGCAGAGAGAGGAACAGACCCTGGGAACTTCCACTCTTAGCCTAATCTCTTCATCACCCCACCCTGCTTCTTGGACTGAGAGGGAGGGACTGGCCCAAGGTCGCCCAGACAGCCTTTGTGCGTAAAGAAGACTATAACTCACAATCTCCTAGTTTCTTGTCTAGTACCTTGATCCCTACCCCAAACTGTGTCTAAGCAGATAGCAAAAGGAAACCAACTTGATTGCACAAGCAGAAAGGAGCAATTTGCACAAGTCAGAATCCTGGACCAGTTCAGATGGCCCCACCCAGAGTGGTTTAACTGGAAAGGCGTTGGGCTGGGAGAAACCCATTCCCAGAAAGGGTTCCGTTCATTGGAATCCTCTCTAGGGATAACGACTGGAAGCTAGACGTGAAAGCTTCCCTGCAAAACCAGATGTTCTGCCTCTGCATCATGTTCCCCTCCTTCCCTGAGGAATGGAAGACTGCAGGGAAGACTCATGGAAGGGGCAATGAAGGGCTGTTTGTTATTTTCTGTCCCACAGGCTGCATAAAGCCACTTTGCTTCCATGGAGGCCGCTGTCAGCAAGCCTTGTATTCCCCAAACTTTTTTGTTTGCTTCTGCCCGCCAGGCTTCTCGGGGAAGTACTGTGAAATTGGTGAGTACGTAACAGAAGCAGTTACATGCTGTCTAGGAAAGCCAAAAGGTGATTTCTCAGCTGTACTGTGACCCCTCTCTCTAGCTTTGCAGATTGTATTTCTGGATGCACAGTGCTCAGTGCAAATGCCTACAATAGCAACCATCTCCATCAGACCGGATCCAATTTTAGCACTAAAAAGGGGCCAAGCAAGGGAAGCTTGTGGAAACCTAATATCAGATCTAGTTTGTCGTCAGTTGTTTGTGATAGCTCTCAAGGGAAAAAGAAAAAAAAGGAGGATCTATCTCCCAACTCCACCGATGGCAAAGGCTGTGAATTTCTTGCTTCCCTTTGAGGGAATCATGCTTTGAGAAGCAAGGAAAACGGTAGGGTGGGATCGGAGCCACACAAGCTCTACAGCAGTGTTTCTCAACCATGGCAACTTTAAGATGTGTGGATTTTATCTCCCAGAATTCCCCAGCAAGCATGGCTGGATGTTGAGAAACACTGCTCTACTATCAAAGTTTCTGCGAAGATGTTTGAGGCAGCTTGAAAAAGACTCATGAATGTTCTTCTATCCCCTATTCAGATACCCGAGCTGCGTGTTACCAGGACACAGGAGACACATACAGAGGGACGTGGAGCACAACAGAGAGTGGTGCTGAATGTGTGAACTGGAGGATCAATGCCTTGGCCTTTAAGCGGTTCCATGCAGGTCATCCAGATGCCTTGCAGTTGGGCCTTGGTGATCACAACTATTGCCGGTAAGAGGGGCGGATCCCAGCAACTTGCTTTGCCTGTCTTCTCCTTCTTTTCATCATGCACATTTTAGTCTCAGATTCTTTATTCTGTCCAAGTTTGATCTCTTTAAAGATCAACGTAGTACTCTGCAATAGCCAAGATTTCCCTAGGTGTTTGAGAAGCAGAAACCTAACCGGCCCATTGCTGGTTATTTTATTTATTTTTTTAACACATTTCTATACCGCCAATCTCTGAAGACTCTTGGCGGCTTACAAGCATTAGGCATTTGTACATTGTTTATTTGGTAACCCCAAATAACTCTGTCCCCCCCCTGCTGGTTGGCAATGTTTGCATCCGGGGCATCCTCCACAGTTCCTGCTCTGCCCCCGGGACAGGCAAGTCCAGCTCCGACTCGCTGCTCAGTTCCGACTCACTGCTCCTGTCGCTGCCAGCTGGCACCCCCCGAAGGGGTACCCATTCATCTACTCACATTTTTTACTTGCTTTCAAACTGCTGGGTGGGCAGAAGCTGGAGGTGAATGACAGGAGTTCACCCCGTCATGCGGTACTGTGGCTCAAACCGCCAGAGTGCCGGCCATCTCTGGTTGACACAACTGGCGTCATTAAGCTGCTGTGCACTGCACCTCCTATGTCGGAATGGTTATACCGGAATGTTTACTGCAACTTCATTTTTTGGAAAAGGCTTGGGGGAAGAGCACCATTTCCTTTCCTGCCCTCTTCCCTGTGCTTCAGTGTGGGAGGTCATCTGAAGCAGAGCTCTGAGAATCAGAAAAAGGCATTTCTTCAGATCCCATGAGCAGCTTTAGAGATTGTAGGAGGAGAGCTGGGTTGGTCTATGGCAGTTTCTCCGTCTTGACAACTTTAAGCTGTGAGGACTTCAACCCAATCTGCAGTTCCTAGAGACCATGGTGATTTCTCCTGGAGTTCCATGGCTGGCTGAGGAACTCTGGGACCTGAAGTCAAGGTTGAACAACATTGGTCTATAACAGCCAAAAATCAGGAATTTGATAGCATCTTTTCCAAGTAACAAGTTTCATTAAAAGGTATGAAGCATAAGCTACTGCACACAAAAATGTATTCCTTGTAATAAAATATATTGGTCAGAAAAGATACTAAGATAAATCTTATTCTGATTTATGAACAGGTTTAGAGATTAGTAAAAGTCTCTTATTTAAGGAAAGAGGTGACTTGGAAGACACTGGAAATGATACCACACCAGCATAGTATGTTCTGTGGAATTTTTGGTGCTCTCTGAGTTTGATTTTTTCCTGCTGATGTTGTATTACCAAACTAAGTAATATAATTTCACTGATGATGAAACGTCTGCAGGAAAAACAACCAAGCTCGGAGAGCACCAAGAACTCCACAGTTCAACTCTGAGCTACAATTATTCTCTTTTATTGGTACGGTATGTTTTCTTAAGTATTTTTCTTCAATTCACTTCTGAATTATTTTTTATGCATTATTCTCGGATCCTTCCTTCCTTCCTCCCTCCCTCCCTTCCTCCTAATAAACTCTCTGTCCTGAATTGTCTTCTTTTATTTTCTTTAGAAATCCAGATAAAGACTCAAAACCCTGGTGCCATGTATTTAAAAAAAATACTTATGTCTGGGAATATTGTGGCATTACGTCCTGCGCCAACAGTAAGTTCAAAGCCTACATTGTTCAGTGAAAGTTAAGGGAGGATGCAGTTCCTAACCAGGGCCAAAGTGGGATTGGTTACTCCAAGCTTTTCATTTCAAACTAAATGGTTGTTTTCCCTACTTCACTTCTGCAATTGCAAACCCAGATTTTGATGGGGTTCTATATTATGGTTTACTTATTTGTGTTTTACTGAATAATTGGCTAAGCCATTTAGAGAGGACAAGCATTTTGGTGGTTAGGGAGAGTGGAGAGCTATCCTGTGGCTCATATCACATAGCTAGGTGGGCTAGTTTGGGAGAACCTTGGAATTTTCTGATGGATTTGTTTTAGGCTTCTATGTGTCTTTTAGACTATGTATTTCCTGTCTCCAGATGGTGAGAAAATTATGCACACCCATATACATGTAGTGTTCAGTTTTTGGTCAACGCTGTCAGCATTTTACTACAATATCAGGCCAATTTGTAACTTTCTAGACAATTTGTAAAGGTCCCTGATAAGAAGAGGCTCATCTTCTGCAGATGTTCTTGCTCTAAAGGGAAAGGTTTCCCTGCCAGTCATGTCCGACTCTGTGGGGCAGTGCTCATCTCTGTTTCCAAGCCAAAGAGCCAGCATTCGTCCAAGGAAGTTTCTGTGGTCTGTGGCTAGCATGACTAGATGCCAAAGGCCTTTCCCTTCAGATTAGGTGGTACCTCTTTATCTACTTGCATTTTCACATGCTTTCAAACTGCTGGGTTGGCAGGAGCTGGGGCGGACAACAGGAACTCACCCTGCTGCATGGCAGTGCCAGGGCTTGGTCTCAGGCCTCCGACCTTCCAGCTGACAAGCCCAGTGTCTTAACTGCTTGTGCCACCGTGCCTCTTCTTGCTCTAGCAGTGGGCAAATTGAACATCTCAGAGTTCTGAGATTCCCCAGACACCCACCATCATCACCATCCCTTCAGGATTATATTTTAACAAACGTGTTTACTACTTCGTATGAAGAGCCAGGATCCCTTTGATCATTTCAAGTATTGCCCCTACATTGGCTGGGGACCTTTCCCTATATTCAGCCAAGGGCAATACTCTTCAACACCAACAGAAGAGCATCTCCAACCAAAAGGATGAAAAAATGGGCTTTCTTCATTAAACCTAGCACTTTTCCTGTCCTTTGCCACAGAAAAGCATGTGTGTGTTTCGGGAAGGGGCACCGATTACCGGGGCAGCCATCACCAAACAGCATCTGGAGTGACTTGTCTGAGATGGGACTCCCACAACCTTGCCAAGAAAGTTTACAATGCCTTCCATCCCGATGCCCTTCATCTAGGACTCAGCAGCCACAACTATTGCAGGTCTGATCCTAAAAGTCAGAAACTGTCCATCACTTGGATATATTTAGTTCTAAGGCTGGTTGTTCTATCTGTTCATAACATGAACACAGCATCTTTACTAATTTGCATTTAACATGTTATGTGGATGCAAATACCAGGGAGTTCAATGTCTGTGTCATTAATCCAGGTCATGTCTTGTAGCAAAATTGCAATTTTTTTCCTGCAAACTATCTTAAAAAGGCAACCAGACTTTTATTTTTAGATGTTGCAGAGAAACGTGTTTCAGCTCCCATCCAGAAGTCTTCCTCAGCCTCATATGAAAAAAGAAAAAGGTGGTAAGGAATATATACACATTTCTCAAAAACATCAGGAAAACCGTGAAACAAGCTGAAGCAGGAGGTTATATGTATTCCATACTATTTTTTTCTTTTTTCATATGAGGCTGAGGAAGGCTCCTGGATGGGAGTTGAAACGTTTCTCTGTAACATTTAAAAATGTTGCCTTTTTAAAATAGTTTGCAAAAACAATTTGCAATTTTGCTACAGGGAATTAAATATGACTTTGCTTATTTTTCCACTATTTATTTATTTATATCCCACCTTGATTATTTTTATAAACAACTCAAGGCAGCGAACGTATTTAACATATCTTCCTCCTCCTGTTTTCCCCACAACAACAGCCCTGTGACATGAGATGGGATGAGAAAGAGGGACTGGCCCAAGGTCATCCAGTTGGCCTTCATGGCTAAGGCAGGATTAGAATTTAGGACCTCCCGGTTGCTAGCCTTGCTAGTTACAATCTTAACCACTAGACCGAACTGACTCTCTATTGCATCCCTGCATGAGAAAGCTTCTCTTTTGAACAAAATGTTCCTTCTTCTGGTGTGTTACAGGAATCCTGACAATGACACCCAGCCATGGTGCCACACGATCAAGGATGGTGAGACAATATGGGAGTACTGTGATGTGCCAGCCTGCTGTAAGTGGGTCCTTTTGTTATAAAATTAAGTCCACCTCACTCAAAAATGGAGTTTGGTAATAGTTCTTTTATTCTTGTGTTATTCAGGCAAAAGCAAGGCAAGCGTGCAAAACATAAATTAATTTTTACTACAAGTTTACAATATCACTACAAGGTTACGAAATTGCTATAAGGTTACTAAATTGCCATAAGGTTACTAAATTACTACAAAAACTACTACAAAAACTGTACCCAACCAAGGCTAATCAATGTGTGTGCCCAACCAAGGCTAATCAGTTGCTGTAAGTATTGCTGCCCAACCAAGGCTAATACACACTCATTCACACAGTACTTACATACACTCTCAATGCAGGTGGCCAATCTATATTAGAGTGGGCTGGGAAGTTGACTCAGGGCATCCCCTGGCCCAACCAAGAGTCGTCGCATGCTTCAGGGTGTCATATCATCTCAGTCTCTTTTTATACCCAACTTGTTTGCCAACTTCTTAGGTATAATATGTCAGAGACCCAGTATGGTTATGGGACATCTTATCTTGAGCACACCCGAATACTGCACATTTTTACTCTGTTCCTGGACTTCTAGGAAGATACCTTTCCTTGACATTCCGTACGCCCACCACAGTTCTGGTAATCTTGATTTTCGATAACTGCACCATCCGTAACTCGCTCACGCACATGCTCAAGCACTCAGCTGGTGAACACATTCCAGCAATATGCCCAGCCTTGTGGGTTCACCCTGAGGCTAGGCATGGCTGTTCCTTCTAATACACTTGCAATATATTCATAACATGTAACATGATATGTGGCGTATAGCAAAGTTACAATATATTTATGACACTTTCTCTGATTTATCTGAGACTCTTCTTCACAGTGATCATGGCCAAAACCTTATGCTGAGAGTGGAGAACTAATTGGTCTCAAGATGTTGCTGAACCATAACTCCCAGCAACCAGTTGGCATGACCAGTGAGATGAGGAATATTGGGAACAGCAATTTAGCAACGTTTTGTAGTCTACTGTATCTCCACCCAACTTACACTGACCACATTTAGCATCTGTAGAGCAAGTTACGGTTGCCTCTTCCAAGAAGTGGTGAGAATTGGAGCTTGGAGAAGGCATGGAAGAATCTCTCTGGAAGAGTCCCAGACTCCACAGCAGGGATGTCCAATGTCAGTAACTTTAAGATGTGTGGACTTCAATTCCTAGAATTTTGGAGGAGAAAAATGCCTTTGGTGGCTGTGGGAGAATGTGGGAGGGGCATCATGCAGATGGGTGGGGGCAGGATTTCCTAGATTTAAGGCATGGTGTGATTTTTTCTTACAATATATTAGGCCTATTTTGGGCTCATTCTGTTGTGTTTCCTGCCTTAAAATAACAGGAATCCAAATTCTTGAGGTTGCAAAAGATGGGGAGGTGTTGTTACTGATTGACTGTTCTCAGAACTGTTACGTTTTCTGGATAGGATTCTATTTTCTGTCTATAGAGGCTGAATTTGCACAATATGCAAGCTTAGGTTCAATGTACTTGGTAGTTTGTGGTCAAGCATACTGCGGGAGCTAGACCACCAGGTTCAGCTCTCACGCGGTTGATCTGTTCAGACCTCATCATCTTTTGTGAACAGAACAATTGTCCTCCCAGATTTAGCCAGTTGTGTGAACTCAAGCAGGGAGTCACTTCAGGACATGATTTTACCCAGGATCTCTCCCAGCAATTGACATCATGGACAAGGCCCAGTAGGAGCCCCCCCACCAGTGATCTCTGAAATGCTTGTCAATGGTTCCCAACGCACCCTCCCATCCAGAGTGATTGTAAACAGATGTTGATATTCACTGCTTCGTCACATCCAAACTTTATTCTTTGGCTTCTTTCTTCTCATTGACAGCCACTTGTGGATTGAGGAAGCACAGAGTAGCTGATATTCAGATCAAAGGAGGCGTGTATTCGTACATTGAGTCCCACCCATGGCAGGCAGGCATTTTTGTGACGTTCCGAGGTGTGGAAGTTTACCAATGTGGTGGGATTCTCGTCAGTTCCTGCTGGGTCATCTCAGCTGCTCACTGCTTCTCAGAGAGGTAAGAGATCAGCATGTGACTCACCCTCTGGACTTTGGCAACCAGCAAGTTCCTTGACAGCAGACGGGACCTTTTGCTTTAGGGGCAGAGGGCCAAGCCCTTTAACCAACATCCTTTGTCCTGCTGAGAGTTCACAGCTGTCTGGGAGGGATTTTTCCCTTTCCTGGTGAGCTCCAGAAACTGCTTGCCATGTAAGAAAATTAAAGTTTCTTCTTGTTGCAAAGCCTTCACAACAGGGAGGTTATGTCCTAGGGACGCCATGGAAATTCATAGGTAGCAACGGACCTAGGGTTCCAAAGAATCTTCATTTTTTGCATTTTTTCCTTTCCTTCTGATTTAAAGCTCCCCAAGAATTTGCAAGTACCTCCATGCTCTTCCAATTCTTGAATCTCCTTAATTTTTTGTATTTGCTTTGCCAAAATATTGCAAGCATCTTTCAAACCCTGGAAAATACACAGAAAATACACAGATGAGGATGTGCTAGGCTTAGTAGGTGCATTTGACTGGAAGTATAACTGGAAGTAAAGGCTTGAGCTCCCATTTTGGGAGATTCCTGTCTAGCTCCTGCCAACCTAACAGTTTGAAAGCATCTAAAAATGCAAGTAGATAAATAGGCACCGCCTCAGTGGGAAAGGTAACAATGATCCATGTGCCTCGGCAAATAGTCATGCTGGCCACATGACCATGGAAGCATCTTTGGACAATGAATCTTTGGCTGTGAAATGGAGATGAGCACCACCCTCTCGAGTCAGACACAACGGGCAGGGGAAACCTTTACTTTTTTGCCATTTTTTAATAAATTCCTTAGTACAGAAAGAAGGTCTCCTGGAGCATCTGCAGAGATATGTCTGTTCATACCCAACTATTCTGTACTGATATTTGACCAAGTTAACTTATCACACCCAACCATGGTTTGTTTTAAACCATAGAGGCTGTGTTTACAAATCATGGAAACTGTTTCCACCCAACAGCGCATTAAGCTGTAAAAACCTGACTGGTCCCTTGAGGTCAAAATCATTTCTGTATCTCTTTCTGCTGTTGCAGTTTTGCTGCCAAGATCTAACAGTCCTAGGTTGCTTAATTCTAATTTATTGAGAAAAGAAAAATTGGTTGGGTGTGCTAACCTATTCATTTGGCTTTTCAACCCATAATGGTTAGGCTAATATGTATATTACGTCAAAAGAACCAAACCACATTTTGGCTTAGTGTGTTTGGATGTATCCAACTGCTGGATTTACACACCACGTTAACTCCAAGATTCAAAGGCTATTGGGGCTGGAATTAATTTCAGCAATTAATTAAGTAATTCTGTGGGCCAGCCTTGATTCTTCCCGTTTCTACGACAGGGTGGGAAACTGTAGTGGGATGGAGCCAAGCCTCGCTGAGAGCCATCAGGTGTGCATCAGCCCTGGCTGAGGTTTGAACTAAGGCAACAGGGTGTCCATTGATACCAGTGTCCCCTCCCCTGTCCCGTTGGCGTCCCTCAGATCTCGGCGCTTCCTCGCTTTTTGGAAAAAAAAGTTATTTCGAACTGAAACAAAAGAGATTGAAAAAAATTGCTCCATCCTGCCGCAAAGCAAAGAGCCAGCTTCTCCGTCATCTGTCTTCAGCAATGCCTTTGGGCTCACAAAGGTCCCTCAGGGGTGACTTCTGGAGGATGGACGTTTTGGGGCTGAGGGTTAGGGTTAAGACCTTGCTCATCATTGCAACCATTTTGTGTAAAGGCAGGTTTCTCGTGGCAGCTGCTTGAAGGGTAGGCACGGCGTGAGCACATCCCTTGTCCAAGGAGTTTGCCTTCTCCTGAACTGAGGTCTTTGAGCTCCTATTCCCAGCTGCTGTCCTAGACTATCCCCCCACCGCCCACCATGATTCCAATTGAGAAGACAACTCGAGCAAGGAAACGAGGGAGGTGGCTTTTAGAGGGAGGGGAGGTTGCCCTTGGAAGCTGGCCCTCACCTGTGGTTTTCCGTCCACCAGATTTGACCCCAGTCGCCTCAAAGTTGTCCTGGGCCGGACATTCCGGGTGATCTCATCAGACACAGAACAGATCTTCCAAGTAGAGAGATACCTTCTGCATGAGAGGTTCGACCCCAGGACTTACGATCACGACATCGGTAAGTTTTTTTCCCCCTGCCTCCCTCCACACCTGGACGAAGAGCTTCTGACTCCTCCTCATGGGCCTTTTTTTTGCTCTCTGCTTTTTTCAGCCCTGCTGAAGTTGAAATCCTTGGCTGAAAACTGTGTCATGGAAACTGACAGTGTCCACCCCGTTTGTCTCCCGGAGCCTGGACTCCGGCTGCCCGACTGGACGGAATGCGAGGTGTCCGGCTACGGCAAGCACCAAGCGTGTACGTGAGGGGCTCTTTCAGCAGCCAGCTGGGGTTGGAGGACATCAACTGCTGCAGATGCTTTTGGACATCACACGGCAGGAGTCCTAGGGCAGAATTAACACTTGCTGGAAAGAAATGCGGCTGTTCATTCTTCCCTAAAAAACTCCAGATGGGACATGGGAGCGGCAGAATATTTTATATCCATCTTTTAGTGGAAAGAAAACCACATTTTTTAAAAAAGTCTGGTCTGCTTCCAGCAGCAACGGGCTTTTAGGAGAAGATGGCCTTGTTGAGAAGCTTCTAGGGCCAGCCTTATGGATCATGCAGCCTCTCGAGAATCCTCATCTTTACTGAAAATGAGCGAGATCAATTTATGATGGAAACCGACAGCTGGCAAGTTCTTCTCTCCCTAAACAAACGGCTTCCTCCTCTTGAAACTGGTGCAGCAGACATGCCTGTGGGTCACATTCCTGTCCAGTTATTCATCACTGATACAACTGGACCGTGTTTACATCAGAATGCATCTGCTTTCTATTACCCCGTCATATCCTCAAATCATAACCTCCTTGTCCTCAGTCATCCTAGAATTCCCCTTCCTTTCAGATCCCTGTGTTACGATCATGCTGACTTAGCTGCACACGACCCAGTGCTTGGGGAGATGGTTTTACAGCATGGGGAAGAGTTTGCCCGATGCAGAGATCATCCACGGAGAAATAATGCTTCTTGTGTTGCAGAAAAATCGACATTGTCCATGGCATTTGTCTTTCTAAATTTAGGGATCTTTCTTCCCTTCTTTTTCTTTCTTTTTTCATGGAGGAATACTTCTCTGATGGCACAATCCAGAGGCTGCCTTCCGCATCTGGATGTCCTTTTGGGATCTTATAATCCCTTCAAATCTATTCTCTTAATCAGATGCTGGAGCAAGAATGTGCTCATCAAGCCCCAAAAGGAAGTCCTGTGCTTCACACAACACTCCAAATCAGATTCCAGGAGGCACTAGCGGGTGACTCTTTCCTGGGAAATGCTGTTGTCTTGACTTGGTGCCCACCACGTGCTGCCGCATTGTCATAATATGGCCTCTCAGAGCATTCTGTGTCATGTGAATATGGCAAGTTTTGCTCACGCCAAATCAAGGTTGAGCACGTGCTTTGAATCCAAGCACAGTATTTGTGAGCCAAAAGAACCTTTTCTTTCTCCTCACAACGTTCCTTCTTTCCAACAGCGTCTCCTTTCTATTCAGACCGGCTGAAGGAAGGGCATCTGAGGCTCTATCCGGACAACCAATGCACACCTGCACGGTTGAACAACAGGACGGTCACCGAGAATATGTTGTGCGCAGGAGACACCCGACAACTTCATGATGCCTGTCAGGTAACATCCAATTCTGAAAATAGTAAGAATAACGTCGTAGGATCGGTCTAAAGGTCCAGCATCCTCTTGCTGAGGGGAGGCATCAGGGATGATCAAAGTTCAGCATCTCCAGTAAAGAATGTTCCTGTTTCTTCCTGGAACACATGGATTCAGGTGTTTTGGGGTGATCTGCCATTTCCGGAAATAAATATTTCAGAACAGAACTGGTCTGTGATGCTGTAGACATGCACAAAACTCTGGAAGGTAGGACTTGTATCTAACAATAAACGCAGAGCAAAGAGGGTTCTTTCTTCCAGTATGGATATAAATCTGCCACCTTTTTTCTTTGGGACTTTAATTTTTGGGAAAACGTGAGAGCAGATCTTTGAGCTTTTCATGCAGAGAAAGGCCCCTTTCTGGACTCCTGGGGCATTTCCATCTTCCTAAGCTGGGAGGGATCACATCCCATTAGAATGGCTTCCGACAGCTTGTTGGTCTGGAGTCTATTCAGATCCAGGTTCTGGAGTGAAGACTTCCATGGGGAGATATCTGTCTGGTGCAACAGGGGATCCATTATGAAATGTCGCAATTACCCTTATTTTTTGTTTGCCCTGATAGGAAGGAAGTGTAAACCCTTAACACCAGCCTAACTGTGTCGCCAGGCCTGCAGTTAGCAATTGTTGAGGGGTGGTCATGGAGGGGATTTCATCTAGGTTGGATCCAACAGAGTTGGATACTCTTGAAGTAGGTAAATGCAGCTGTTCTGTTGAGGAATGTCCCTGAAATGGCTTGTTCTTACTCATCCAAGAATTACTTATAATCGGGGGTAACCACTGGAGCTGGTAAAAAAAATCAAGGTGGTGGCCACAAAAATGAAATTAAAACTTTGCCTGTGTTTTATATATATTGCACACATGATGTCCATAAAAACCTGGAAGAACTTGGATTGCACTGTTGACTTTTTTGACCAGACCCTTGGATACCCCTGCTTGGAATACAGTCGTTCTTTTGAGATCTGGGCACTCCGAATGGGCCAAGAAGGTTTTGTGCCACTGTCTAAATTTTTTATCTCACTGTTTGTCAGGCCCAAAATCAAGAATGACACGTGGCAATTTTTCCAAACTGAGTTCTTTACTGTTGCACACCTACAGACAAAATCTTGCCAGACTGAGCACTCTACTAACTGCATCCACAATATAGTCCATGGACTGTTAGGGAGGGGCTGTCTTCACCCTCTTTTTCTCACACATCATATCTTGGCCGAGTTGCCCCCCTCCCTCCTGGGGATGCACTTCCATCACAGTATTGCACTTCCAATCCAAACCAAACCACAATTCCTCTTGAGTTTGAAAGGAAAGCTTACATTGGGTGGCAGAGCTCAAGGCAATGAAGGGCACTGTCACTACCCCATCACAATCAGTAGCAAAACCACCTGGAACAACCTCAAATAGCCAAGAGGGATGGACAGATGACCAGAAAATCCCAGAGCTGTAGGCTTGTTGTCCAGAAAACTACAGTTAGTGCTTAGTTTAATTAACTAAAGCGGGGAGGAATGTCCGTTAAAACGGAATCTCTGCAAACATCTCTTAAAGCTGACTGTAGAATCTTCTTAAGCATGCTTTTACGCGTGCACGTATATTTTGGTATTTTACACCTGTGTAAAACTGTGGATGGAGTTTTATCCATGTGCAAAAAAAGCATGCAATAGACAGTGGAACGTTGCCCCTCCTTTCAACATCTGCCAAACTGAGATCCGTCCAATCAAAATTCATGAAATCGCCAGGAGATGAACGCCTTCAGCTTTTGTGCGCCGCTTCCTCCGCCAGCCACCTCTGCGAGCAGTTGAACTGGCGCTCGGGCTGGGCCCCAGACCATCATCGTTCATCAGAAGCATCAAAGGCGGCTCGGTAACAGGCGCGGAGAGCTGCCGCCCCTGACTTGCGCATGCCCTGATTTCTCCCCTTCTGCAGGGCGACTCCGGAGGCCCCCTGGTGTGCCTGAATGACGGCCGCATGAAGTTAGTCGGGATCATCAGCTGGGGCGTGGGCTGCGGCAGGAAAAACACGCCGGGCGTTTACACAAGAGTGGCTCAGTACCTGACCTGGATCCAGGAGAAGATGCGCAACTGAGTCTTCGGGGCTCTCCCCCAGGACTTCCTTGCTTCAGGGGAGCACAAACTGGGAGCTGCAATGGCGGCGGGCAGCACACCCGCTTTGCGCGGTACCTTTCTCCGGTAACAGCGAGTGCAAGGTCTGTTCCTGACTAAAGCAGTGCTACAGGTAGTCAGTCCTCAACTAGCTGTAGTTAGAGGTCGTAACAATGGGCTAAAACATTGTTACGGGTGGTCCTCAACTTACAACCGTAATGGAGCCTGCAATTTCAGTTGCAAATCTTGACAGTTGTAAAATATGACCGCGCCTGATTTTACCCTTTTTTGCAGTGGTCATCAAGCAGATGCAGCAGTCATTAAGCAAATGCCATGGTAGTTAAGCAACCCCATTGTTTATGATGGCGTAGTTTTGCGGGACATCAGAATTAAAAGCTGGTTTCCAGCAGCAACATCATCAATCGCAGTCATTGACTGCGGGACACTGAAAACCACCATAAATGTGGGCCGGTTGCCAAGCGCCCAAAATGCAGTCATGTGACTGCAGCGGGGAGTGCTGGATGTTGTGACTTTGAATCTGGGTCAAAAGTCCCTTTTTGGGGTCCGTCCTAACTTCAAATGATCGCTGAGCAACTGGTCGTGAGTCGAGGACTACCTGCATTATCTTCTCCAAAAAGCATTTCTGTGCTTACCTGAGACCAGATGCGTGTCTGTTACAACAGTTGTGACATTTGAGAATTGCCTGTGCGCCTTCCAGATATCTTGGAGACTCCTGCTTTGGGAGTCTGCGCAGAAGGGCCCGATGCTGGTCGTGGGGCTCCTGGAATGTGCCTGTCCTAGTTGTTTGTTTAAAATCCGCTTTCTGTTAGCTAAGGGAAGCATTTCAAGGTCTTTTCCACAAAACGGAAGGAATCCTAGAGGGAAAACCAAACCGTAGGATTGCTCAGGGGGCTTTATTTTGGAGCGAGCAGCACTCATCGCTTTGGGCACCCCTCTCTCAATAAAACTTCGAAATTATTTTTATACTGTGTAAATACTTAGCATTTTCTATGTGAAACCCAAACCCCATTTCCCAACGTCATTCGCTCAAGAAGACTATTATCTCTTGAATGTTTCAATGCATTAAACTATTTTGATTTACTTGATGTTGTCCTTGATTTGCTCACTGTGCAGCATACCATGCATGATACGGAGTTTGCCTGCTATGTTTCTGTATGATTTACTGGAATATGACACGTGGCACCTGTAGGAGGCAAGAAGTGAAATATCCACGCTGTATTGTGATAGTATCACTCACGTGACCAGACTTCTGTAAATGCATCAGTTGTAATCGCACGAATTACAATTTTTTGTGATATCATCATGACTTGTAAAAGACATTTACGTTCAGGGTGGTTGACTGTTATGGAAGAGTGTGTGTGTGTGTGTGTGTGTGGTTTTTATCTCTATATAAAATGCAGCTCTTACGCAAAATGCAAGTATTCCTGATGTAGAACTGCAGCAGATTGAGCATGCTCTGTGAACTCCAGTAGAGTCCTGGGTGCTCTGTAAGCTTGATTGTTTTCCTAGAGACATTTCATTATCATACTAGGTAACATCATCAGAGGGAAGAGAGGTTTGTGCTCTGTATATACTAGTGGCTTGCCCTGTCGAGTGAACTGTGAACTCTCTTTGTTACGAGGCAAGCCCCAAATTGGGATTCTTACAGTAGTAGCAAACTGTCTTTGAACAGCAGATGATTAACTCCTCAAACTCTTCCCACTGAAATATCCAGCTATAAGAGAGTCTCTCTTATTTTCAGAAGACAAATGGATCTGCGTTTATGGCCAGCACCTGTCTCCCTCCATTTCTGATGCATCCATAATATGACTGTTTCCTCAACATTTCCAAAGCCTACTGTTTTGGCTACAGTACCTTATAATATCATCCTATGGCCTGGTCATTGCCTTGCTAAGTTCGTCAAGATCTCTCTTGATGTATCCTAGATATGCCTGGAGTCCATAGGACTTGCTTAGGAATATTGATATATTCAATCTTCTTCTCTGTAGAATGACCTTACAATTAGGCTGAAGTCCTACAGAGTTACAGTGTCTTGTTTCACAGGAGCTCATCAGACGCCTCAGGGATGTCCACAAGTAGCAGAGAAAGACCATTAAGAATCCAAAAAAATCCTTAATGTTTGAGTGTTCAGGACAACGATATCCCCAGAGGTTAACCTAATGAAAAATAACTGCCAGAATTCACTTGCACTTTTTCCTCCTTTAAGAAATAACTTCATACAGCAATTTAATCTCTTGGATAAGATAAAAAAACCCACATTCCTTTGAAATTCCAGGGTCCATCAGCCCAGCCGGAATGGCTCCTGCTCAAAGGAGCTTCATTCAGCATCTAGAGGGCTACTAACATCCTGCATCTTCTTCAAGCTACAAGCCCAAAGCAAGGCTGGAAGGAATCGTGGAGGCCTTCTCATCCAACCCCAGGCAGGAGTCCTATACCAACCAAATGGCCGTCCAATCTTTTCTTGAAAGCCTCCAATGACGGTGCACCCACAACTCCGAGAAGCAGATTAATATTTCCCACTGCCAGGAAACTCCTTCTTATTTCCAGGCTGGAACTCCCTCTGATGAGCTTCTGTCCGCTGCTTCTTGTCCTGCCCACAGGTATTATGGAGAATAAATCAACGCGCTCTTCCCTGAGGCAGTCCTTCAAGTATTGGAAGATGCTGTCGTGCGTTTATTCTCTTCGTCAGGCTGAACATAACGTAGCTCCCTTCGCCGTTCATACGATTCAGCTTCCAGACCCCGAGCCATCTTTGTTGTTCTTCTTTCTCTGGAACTGAAAGCTGGCATGACTCTTGTGCAATTGTCGTTCCTTGTGTGTGGGATGGAATTTGGGGAAGAGATCATGACGCTAATCTAAACGTGACCTCACTCTCCTCAGACGGGAGCCCCCCAGATGTGCGGAGTTTCCATTTCCAAACTGCCAGCCAGCCTTCCTAAGAAAGGGTGGGGAAAAGGGAGGGAGGGAAGGAAGGGATGAGGTAGGGAGGGGGGCTTCTCCTACCTGCATGGAACATGTTTGGACATAGGAGAATATCCGTTTTTAAACTTGCTTTTAAAGCTAGTGTTCTCCTGCTGTCCAACAGAAATCGGCATCTCACTTGACTCAGTTCACAAAGGGACACAAGAAAAACACACCTGACTCAGAGATGTGAGCCAGTCATGCTTGTCCCATATCAACAGGGTAAAAAGGGGGTATCACTGTGTGACCTGCTTCGAAGTGGCTATGCTGGCAGCCACCACATGCAAGATATGCTTGGGTTTTGCAGTGGTTGCCTCTACTGTGAGAGCAAAGAGTAGATGCGAAAGCAGAATCAAAGACGAGTGATTGTGAAATTTAATCCATAGGCTAGGTCAAGGTCATGACAAATCAGGACCAGCTACTCTGCTTCAACATTAAGCGCACACAGAATTTGCACATCATGCTGAGCTACCACTTAATCATGGTTTATTGAATTAATCAACATTGAATGCAACAAAGATATTGACATAAAATTCGGTTTACATGCCACCATGGTGTGGGTTGTACACGTTAATTCTAAATTAAAGCACATTATGCGCCATTGGCCTGGCACCAGGAAGACCTGTTTCAGTACCCACTCAAACCACAGAAGCTGCCCAGGGACATTCTCTTGGCTCAACCTTTCCCACATGATGGCTTTTGTGGGAGATGTGGCTTATTATGTTATGTGGGAATGACCTTAGGAAACGGAGAAGAGACGCAGCCAAGGTAGTGGTCAGATAAATGGCAGATGAGTCTGCAAAAGGAATGGGGGCATGGCAAAGGTCTCAGATGGGACCCTCCCTAGTTTCTTGGACAGTAGACACAAGGGGAGAAATGTACTTCCAGACTTTCATGACGATATCAACCTTGCAAGGTAGTCCAGACAAGAAGCATGGCAGGTGAACTAATCCAACTTTATATTAACAAAATCTTGCAAGTCTGAAGTTTATCCCTTCTCCCTCACCTTTATGGTCCAAGAAACTAGGGAGGGTCCCTTCTGATACCTTTGCCACACCCCCTTACCTTCTGCAGACTCAGCTGCCTCTTATTCAACCACTGCCTCGTCTGTGGTTCTTCCTCCAAGGTCATTCCCACAGACCATTGTATAGAAGGAGGGACTACGATGTACAGTCATTTGAACTCCTAGAGCTTCTGGAGCTCCTACAGATGGGATAGCAAAGTTAATAAATAATGCTCTAGTATGTCGCAAAGTCCAGGCTGATGCATATATGCGCACAACTATTCTGTTAAGATTTATGTGATGCTAAGCTATGGTTTACTGAATTCATAGGTGTGGTTCACATTACACAGTAATCAATGGCTTCTTTAAGCTACAGAGGCTCGGTCTGCAGAATGCACAAAGACCAAACCAAGGAAACCACAGAAGGGCCTAGCACATGTGTGAATCCGCTCTCTTGGGATGTGATGGCCATTTTCTTTTCTCCCACAGTCACTGCCCATGCCTGGAAGCTGTCAGCTCAGGCCCTGCTTGATGCCGGGGCTCGGTGGCCCTGGATCAGATCTCTCCGCAAGATTAAATGCTGCGAAGCAGAGAGAAGGACTGTTGTTGAAGCATCCCTGTCAACAAGGAACTGGGAAGCAACCCAAGTGAAAAAGCAACAAAGTAAGAGGAAGGAGGAAAAAAAGCACACCACGTAGATAAGCAGCAGCTTGGAGAAGGACAGAGCAGAGAGAAAGCATTCGGGGTGCTGAATTAAGATAGGGGGAAGCAGAGGATTCACACACTCAATTCCCTTCGGTGATATGAGGTTCCCTGTAGCCTATTTCTGTCCACCTTGCTACGCAGTGGCTGTGTTCCCATGACAGGCTTATCTGAGTCATCTGTATTCCATTCACTTAATTTTCTGGCTTAGCCCTAAACAATCAGCTAACTGTACCGGTGAAGTGTGCACGTCATGCTAAGTTCATTGCAAAGTGGTTCAGGGTATTTTGCAAACGCAACCATGTTTAGTTAACTGGGAGAAGAAACCACAAGGAGAGCACCACATGCTGTTGTTTGTGGTTTTGGGGCAATGGCAGAAATGGAATAAATAAATGCAGGTTTCAGGAAAAAAGAGTATGTGTCGCTCAGGTGTGAGGAGAAGAATAGTGGCAAAAACAGAAAGGTATAAACAGCAGACAGATCCACAGCATCCTATGTTATGGGCATGAGCTCCATCCGCCACGACTGAGGTCGAGAAACTGTTTTCTGCAGATGGATGAATTGCCCTCAACAATCCTATCAAAGCCAGAAACCCATCAAACTGAACTATGGCACAACGTGAACTACAGTGAAAATTGGGCCAACCTTATGGAAGAACCCATGCCTGCGTATCATCTATCACATGGAAAACCTTGGATAGATTACAAACAGGTGTTACCATGTAAGAAGAACCTCAAGACCTGGGATTACCTGATAGGAGATAGAAACTGTGAATGTGGGGAACAACAGAGCCCTGAACTTTTATTGTCACGCCATAATCTTGATGGACCCCGTACGATGGCGGAGTTCTTCCTGGCCAATGACAAAGCTGTCCAGACCGCTATTTATTTAATATTTATTATATTGCCTCAAAAGCAATATGATGCGACGCAAGTGTTTTATCATCTTTTTGCGTTTTAAAGGTTTATATGTGTCACATAGTTAATGTTTTTACTTTGCTCTTTACCTCAGTTTTTAAATATGATATCCTTTTACAAAAGATGTTCTGGACTCAGAAAATAAATAAATAAATAAAGGTGTAGCTCAGGATTCAACTATTGAATCTTTGGTGCACTTTGAGGTTGGTTGTTTTCTTGCAGATATTTAATTACCCAACTAGATAATATCTATCAGCGCTATCATCATCACTGATGATGTTACCTAGTTAGGTAATGAAATGTCTGTAAGAAAACAAATCAAGCTTACAGAGTACCAAGGACCTCAGAATGCAGGATTTGTATCAAACCAAATCTGGCAGTGCCAGAACTCAACCAAAGAACTTAATGAGGCGTTCTCCGTTTCAGAATACAAAATATGACCCTTTGAGCAGGACTAGGGAACTAGAACTCCCTACAAGTCTCATCCATTACGTCTGGGGACAGCCTGGATGTGGCTGATAGAAACTACAGGCCCTGTAGTTTCTTCAAAACGTATGGAGGAACTTAGACAAGAGGAAGCTCCCTGAAACAGCTAACAGGGGTGTCCAACCTTGGTAACTTTAAGATGTGTGGACTTCAACTCCCAGAATTCCTCAGTCAGCATGGCAACCTTAAGATGCATGGACTTCCAGAAGTCTTTAAGATAACTTTAAAATGTGTGGACTTCCACTTGGCAACTTTAAGTGGAATTATGGGAGTTGAAGTCCACACATCTTAAAATTGCCAAGGTTGGACACCCCCGAGTTAATGGATTTTCCAAAGAGCAGACTTGCCATCAGATACTGGGATTTTCAATTTGTGAAATACCGACCAGATGTTAAAACCGGAAGATGTGCAAAATAGACATCCACTGGATTGGATTTATACTTCAGAATATAAATTGAACCCAAGGCATTTAATGCCACGTTGAAGCAAGCAAGAGTTGCCTTGCTGGGTCAAAAGAAGGCTTAATGAGTTTTGTCACTCATCTCCTAAACCTGACAAAAGATCTGTTTTGCTTATTATTTCAGAGTGTGCTGCCTTCATGCCCTCGGCCATTCAAGACAAGTTGTAACCGTCCAAAAATAGGAGCAATTTTTAAAGACAATAAAAACCAACTCATTATCAAAATATCTGGGAGAGACAGAAGAATCTTGAGCTTTTCATTGTTTCCCCAGCTCTGGTCATGAACACATTTGGGTTTTTGCAAGCCCTCAGCTCGTTTCAAGCAGAGGCTCTATACAGAACTTCTTTCTGTGTATGACCCATAAATCTGTCCTGATTCCTCAAACTGAACAAGGCTGCCTCTGTCCAGAAGTCCTTTTGGCTTCCCCATGAAAACCATGACTCTTGGGCTTGCATCTCCATCTACTGAGATGAAGGGGTAGGTGCATCCTCAGTTGGCTGTGATGCTAAGAAGACTACAAGAACCATCACTTTGAACCCTGTATCTTTTGCATTAAGGCAGATGGCACATGGGAAAGGATCCGCCCTCTTTCCAGACACTCATTAGGATGTTTTCTCAGCATTAAGAGATGGGGCTTTGTTCTTAATTGGCCTAGATCTTTGTGAATCTATTCTGATGGAGATTATCCTAGTTTCAGCACTCTGAAACAATCGTCCCTTAAGGTTTTCATGCTTCTACATTAAATGGAACTGGCAAGGAGTTGCCTCCACACAAACTGGGATTAGGTTTAGAAAGCAGATAAGGAGGCTTTTCAAGCAGCATCTTTCTTCCCTTCTGATACTAAAGGACCAAAAAAAGTTAACGTTCCTTTCAGCTACTTTAGCAAATCACTGCTAGATCCTTGCAGAATTAGAAGCATTTGAATATCTTTTTTTATGCGTGTAACCTGTCATCCTTACTTCCCTCCCACACATCCAGGAGAAAGTTCCCCAGCTTTTACCTCAGACATGACAACCCATCCTGATGGACAGACATCAAATAGTAAAAACCAACTACGATCCCAGGATGTTGCTGTTCAGTTGCGCAGTCACCGACTCTTCGCAACCCCATGGACTGCATTACATCGGGCCTCCCTGTCCTGCACTGCCTCCCGTAGTCTTCCCAAGCCCACGCCCATCACACTGACTACGCTATCTATCCATCTCATCCTCCGCCGTCCCCTTCTCCTCTTCCCTTCAATCCTTCCCAGCATCAGTCTTTTCTAATGTGTCCTCTCTGCGCATTATGTGGCCAAAGTATTTGAGCTTCAGCTTCAATATCTGTCCCTCCAATGAGCAATTAGGGTTCATTTCCTATAGGATTGGTTTGACCTCCTTGCTGAGGGACCTTCAGTCGTCTTCTCCAGCACCACAATTCAAAGGCATCAATTCTTCGATGCTCAGCCTTCCTTATGGTCCAGCTCTCA
>JANHZU010008759.1:12860-26248 GCA_032468055.1 Acrochordus granulatus | reverse complement strand
CTTTGGCCCAGCCATTTCACTCTTTCTGGAGCTACTTGTGATTCCTTCTGATGTGAGAGGCTCCTCTTCTGGTGTCCCATCTTTTAGCCTTTTGTTGCTGTCCGTGGGGTTTTCTTGGCAGGGATACTGGAGGGGTTGCCGTTTCCTTCTCCAGTGGAATCCCAGGTACTATCCCAGGTACCAGGTTCCTAATTCTCTTCCAAGCTACTTCTATAGTTCTCTTAATTAGATCCCAAACACATAATGGCTAAAAGGGTTTTTACTGATTGTTCAGGACACTAAACAAATTCATATAATCCATCTTGGCCAGTGATGGCAAACCTTTTAGAGACCGAGTGCCCAAACTGCAACCTAGGCCATGCAGAAATTCCGTGGATGTTTTTGCAAGGCACCATTTCTTTCAACTGAAACAACACCCAGAAGCCATAAAAGACAAGCTTTATCAAAGCAGCAAGATCCTATTTGCTCTTCAGATCCTATTGGACCACAAGTCTCAACAACTCTCATCAATGGCCAAGTTGGGAGGGGCTGGTGGGAATCTGAGGGAGTTCAATAGCATTGTTCCACAGCAAAATCCTTAGTCTTGTAAGTCAAGGAAGTTAACTACACATATGCAGAGAAGAGCATATATGTAATCCTACTCTTGAGAAATGTCGTCCACCTTCCCAGTTCTCCTTCCAAGAAGAAGACAAGCAAAGAGGGAAGAAACAACAACCAGTCACTGGGCAGAGGAGATGGTAGGAGGAGAGCCATGTTTGTCTTTGGTGGCAAAAATTCAGGAGTCTGGTAGCACCTTTTCCAACCGACAAGTTTTATTCAAAGGCCTAACAGGCAAAAGTTTATGCTTTTCCAATAAAATTTATTGGTCAGAAAAGGTGCCACCAGACTCCTGAATTTTGGGGCAGAAGAGAGGACTGTATGTTCTTCTGAATCTTTTGTACACCAGATTGCTGAACTGGGAGACCTGCAAAGTTCTCAGACCAAAGAGAGGGGCCAAAGAAGAGCCACTCTAAAGTTTGATCACAAGATGACCAAAACCAAAAGAACAGACATCTCAGACAAGTAGCTATTAACAATGCGACATCTGCATTTTACAACTGCATTTCCTAAACATGCCTCACTCAAAAATGGGCCTCCTAAAAAATAAATTGTTCTCTCTTAGCCTCTTCAATGCAAATGAAAGATGACCTCCAGCCTTAGATAGCCTTAGATAGTTACTCCAGCTTAAAAATAAACCTGATGCTACAAGTAGCAGATAGACACCCCCCTAGTAATGGCTGGGCCATAATTTCTTTCCTGTCCTGCAAAAGCATTCCAACTCATACCACTTTTAAATAAAGTAAGAAAATTAAGTAGTATATCATTATGCTGAGGGTGTTTTAGCACAGTTGGACACCCTCTGCATTTGCCAACCTGCTTATCCAATTTCAGCTCCATGGTTTTAGAGCTTTTACTGGCATTGTTAAGGCCTTTCACAAAGGAGCTACACTGCCAAATGACATTCACTTGGATTAGCTTTGAGTTTTTCCTCTCAACAAACAAAATAAAAACATGCAAAGAGGTGCAAGCCTGGATCAGAATGGAAACGCATTCAGTTCTAGCTCAGTTTTAAGGGAGCAACACCCCAAAGTGCTAAGAAAAGTTGCGCCAAAAAAGGGACCAGCAACCTGTGGCCCAGCCTGGTGTTGAAAAGTCATGCTCGATTTCCATTCTGATTCACCGCAAGAAGCTCAGGGACAGCAACCATTCGCTAGGCAGCCAGAGGGCACCAGACTGAGGAGAGAAGATCTCTTTGTATAGCAGCAACATGTCAGAGGGAACAGCTGGGAGTGTAGCACGCAAGCACATGAAGAAGGAAATATAGCCCAGCAACAAGTGGGCCCCACCTTCAAAGCCCAAACCATTGCTCCCCGGTTCCTTTAGCAGCCATCACATGAAACAGACATTTGTACATGGCCTTCCTGTGAATATAACCACCCCCCACACTTCCAGGAAAGAAATTAAAGATACAGGCAAGAGTTTTCAGAAGGCTGATGATAATACAACAGATGCTATGTTCCAACAGTATATATGCTCATGGCTTTTTGCTCCCATATATATGGGGCAAACTCATTTCTCACTCTATTCTCGCACTTGCAAATCCTCTTTGCCACCATAGACCACAGCCAGGCTGAGCACATTCACATTAGGCTCAAATGTCACTTATAAATCACCAACAACTGTCTGAGAAAAGAGTCATATCTTTTCTGTTTCTGTCCAAGCTGATACATTTAAATAGGACATGGCTGAATGAAGACAAGTTGGGGAACAAAGACCACTTCAGTTGGACCTTACATGGGCATGGAGCTCTTTTCCAACCAGAATCCTGTACAATAAGCAGGAAGATTATTCAGCCTCTTCTTTTTGGGATTCTCCAACATCTCTTCTACTGCAGCTCCAGCCGGCAAAGAACCCAGCTGTTGCCGACTGCTACTGAAGAAAAGAAGTGTTTGGTGAAGCCAAAAGCCAACATTTGAAGGGAAGTTGCTGTTTCTCCTGTTTGCTATTAGTTGGCATTGAAGAGTTCCAATATTTGAAGAGGAGGGACTGTCTCAACCAAGGGAAAAGTTGCTTGTCTCAGAAGAAATTCAGATGGGTCACACCAAGGAGCAACTATGAAGAAGAGGAGAGCAGAGTGGAGTAGAAGACACAAGTCTTCTCCTGGGCAGAAGCTCTCAGGTCCGAACTTGGAACTTTCCAGCCTTAGTCATGTACTTGATTCCTTTGAAAGGCTTGTACTTCTCTCCATACATGTCTAAGCGATTCACCTTCAGACCTGGAGGGCAGAAAGGATGAGGCGAGAAGGTAAGCAAATGTGGAAGACGTAGGATGGGACTGCAAAAACTGGGCACATAACACATTTTCAAAAATGTTCACCCAAATTGAGGACAGAGAATTTGGGTGGATAATTTCTCTGAACATCTTTAGAGGAGGAAGACAATTCCCAATAATTTCTCACGGTTCCTCCTTAGCACCAACAATAACAATGATATTGAAATTCCTTTGAGGTCTTCTCATGAGGTTAATCAAAGTGTAGGAACCAAAAGAGGCTGCGGATACTTGGAAAATGGAATAAGGATAATTCCTTTGTATATGTACCTTTGCCTACGCTGCCTCTGAAAAGGCAAGAATATAACATCCACCCTTTTGGCCTTCAAAAAGAGCCTGAAGACCGAGCTTGGGCTCCACTGGAGGTTTGTCATCATGGAGGTGGTTGTTGGATTTTATTTATTAAATTTATATGCCACTAAATTCAAAGCGGCTCTCGGCAGTTTACAATAAAACATTTGAATTTGAATAAAAACAAATTTAAAAACAGTAAAAAAATTAAAATAAGCCAACCAGACCGAGCAGGGAGATAAAAAATATACATGGGGGAGTATTAAACCACCAACCACCCCCATTGGAGCCCCATGCCAGCTGGCAAAGCCAGTTCTTAAGGCGCTTCCAGAAGGTCATAAGGGTGGGCATGGACCTCACCTCTGGGGGCAAGATGTTCCACAGGGCAGGAGCCACAGCCAAAAAAGGTCTTCTTGATCCTGTCAGCCTAAATTATTTGATTGACAGGATCCAGAGGAGGTCTCTTCCTCTGGATATGGTGGTGTGGAACATCCCCATTGGGGTGAGACAATTTCTCAGTTCCATGCCATGAAGGCCTTTAAAGATCAAAACCAACACCTTGAATTGCACCCGGAAGTAGACTGGCAACCAATGCAGCTCATGGGTTACATGGGCCATTTTATTGGCCCCTCCAATCATCCACACAGCCACATTCTGCACCAGCTGCAGTCTCTGGATGCTCTTCAAGGGTAGCCCCACGTAGAGTACACCACAGTAATCTAGTGATGACGGGAGCATGAGTGACTGAGTGAAGGGAGCTCTGATCTAGGAAGGGGTGTAACTGGTGCACCACACATAGTTATGCAAAGGCTCTCCTAGCCACGACTGCCACCTGCTCTTCGAGCAGAAGTCACAAGTCCAGGAGAGCCTCCAGATTACATACTGGGTCTGTCTGGGATAGTGTCACCCATCTAGAGTTAAAGTTCTTAAAGTCCCAGAACTGGGTCCCCCAGACACCCAAAGCCACTCAGTCTTGCTAGGGTTCAGTCAAAGACTGTTGTCTCTGATCCAGACCCGTACAGCCTCCAGACGCTGAGTCAGGGCCAGGGCAGCATCACTTAGATCGCCAGGGATGGAGATGTAAATCTGACTTTCATCAGCGTACTGATGGTGCCTCATCCCACAGTGATGATCTCACCCAGCGGTTTCATGTAAATGTTAAACAGGAGAGGAGAAATTACCGAGCCTTGTGGCACACCACAAAGTAGTGGCTGTGGACTGGACTTCTCTCTCCCTATTAACACCAATTGGGACTGGCCTTGGAGAAAGGAGCTGAACCAGTGCAAAACTGCACTGCCCAGCCCCAACCCCCACAGCTGAACTAAAAGGATACCATGGTTGACAGTATTGAATGCTGCCAAGAGGTCAAGGAGAGCTCGGATGGATGCACTACTTCCATCCTGTTCTCGCCAGTGATCATCCACAAGAGTGACCAATGCTGTCTCCATCCTATAACTGGGCCTGAATCCAGACTGAAAAAGATCCAGAAAATTTGTTTCCTTCAAGAACCTCTGAAGCTGCCAGGCGACCACCTTCTCAACCATCTTCCCTAAAAGGGCAAGTGGGAGACTGGATGATAATTGTCCAGACTGGTGGAGTCCAATGAAGGGGACGGACCACGGCCTCCTTAAATTGAGGCATTCATCACTGTGTGGACCCACCTGTTAGTCCTCATCCTGGCAGCTTTCACCAACAGGGGGGACATGGATCTAACTGACAAGAGTTGCACTGACAGCATCGAGGACCCTGTCCACTTCCTCAGGAACAACAGGGTCAAACTCTTCCCAGGTAACAGGGCAGGACTCCTCCCTCAGCATCGCAAGTGGATCTGCCTCACACACAGCTTCCAACTGTCCCAGTGAATCCAAGCAACTTTATCTGCCAAGTGATCAGCAAACTCCTCTGCACGGCCCTGGAGAAGATCCCCCGTTCCCCCCACCACCAAGAAGGGACCAGGTGATCTTAAAGAGGGCCGAAGGATGACACTCTGCAGATGCAATAAGGGCAGAGAAATAATTACGTTTTGCCGCCTTTATCTCCACAAGGTAGGTCTTAACAGCGGCTCTCACTCATGTTCAGTCGGATCCTCCAGGACATCCCCCAGATCCCTCTGAAACCCTTCTGGGTCCATCAGTTGCCGAGGGCAGACCGAACCCATAGGTCCTATCTCCTTACAGAGGGGGATGGCATAAGAGAGTCTCGATGACATCAGGGCGATTAATTGATCCCACCTCCTCTCATATGCTCCTTGCTCCTTTTCATCTTGCTATTTTAACTATATTGTATCATTATTTTGCTTTATTGTTTTTATGTCAATTGTGAGCCTAGATTCGTTTCCAAGATCAGTGACAGACAGATATTGTTTCCCCTGATATTCTCTTTTGAAGAAATTTTGAAAGTAAATTCTCTTTTATCAAACTGAATAAGAGCCAATGAAAAAATGTAAGAGATGGACCTTTTGCATAAAACAGAATAAATGAACTTAAATTTATGGTTTTGATACAGAAAGAGAGTCATGACACAATTTTAGAGATAAATTTTTAATCGTACTCATAACTGCTATAAAGAAGACTGGATGCCACTTATTTTTTCTTTCTTTTCTATTTTACTTTCTCTTTCTTGTGCTTTTAGCTTTCTCTTTGATTTCTTTTTTTTTCCTTTACATTAGTGTGTATTACTTTTTAATTTGTTTTTTAAAATGTTTAAGAAAAGTATATAAAAATACAGGATAATTTTTTCTGCCCCAGGCTAATTTTTATAAGCATATGGTCTCTGAGATACCGGGGACCACAGACCCAAAGCCAGCACAGCCAAGAAAAGGAAATCTAAAAAGGTAAAGGTTCTGCCAATTGTGTCCAACTCTATGGGGGCAATGCTCATCTCCATGTCATAGCTGAGGAGCCAGTGCTACCCAAAGATGCTGCAGTGGTCATATGGCCAGCATGACTATATGTCAAGGCACATGGAACACTGTTACCTTTCCTATCAGAGGTGGTACCTATTTATCTACTTGCATTTTTACCTGCTTTTGAACTGCTGAGTTGGCAGGTGCTAGGCAGGCAACGGGAGCTTACCCCATTATTCAGCAGCTCTTGGGACTCAAACTCGAGCCACCGACCTTCCAGCCAACAAACCCAGTGTCTTAACTGCTTGCACCACCATGTGCCCATATAAAGGAAACCTAGCCAAATGTTAATCTGTGGAAATGGGATGCACCAAAGAATGCACTACTAGTGCAAATCTTGCCCAACTCTTATGAAATTAATTGTCTAGCACAGGCATGTCCAACCTTGGCAACTTTAAGATGTGTGGACTTTGACTCCCAGAATTAATGCAGAAAGAATCCTTAGTCATCCAGGTAATAAAACACATATGGAGGCTTGTAAATCTTGTCAACTGGACTTTAATTTTTGATGGTAAAGTTAAGCTTTCAAATTAATCATGGTCCTTATCAAAACCAATTAAAAATAGGAGAAAGGGAGTCCATAGATGTAAAATAGACTTAACACCATTCCCCATTGCTCTGCATTGCAGTCAGCTCCAATCCAGGAGCCTTCATGCAAAGAGGAAGGGATAGGGTAAAACAGTCACACGCCTATGTGGTCTAAAAGGAGCAGGCAGACTCACCATTCTCCTGTAGCAAGCAATTGCAAAATGCTGGAAACAATACAGAAAGAATCCTCAGTCATCCAGATAATAAAACAAATTTGGAGGCTTGTAAATCTTGTCAACTGGACTTTAATTTTTGATGGTAAGGTTAAGCTTTTAACTTCACTGAAAAATCTTTATCAAAACCAATTAAAAATAACATAGCAGGCTGAGGAATTCTGGGAGTTGAAGTCCACATGACCTAATGTTGCTAAAGTTGGGGACTCTTAGTCGAGCATATCTTTTATAATTTGCTTTGCTTAATCCCAATTTGGCTTTGAAAGAGTGCATTAAAAGAAATAAAGAGGCAAAAAAGAATGACAAAAAAGAATTGAAAGATCACAAACCAGAGATTGCCAACTGCTGGATTTTGAACTGAAGGTTAATGGTAGGGTTCTCATCAGGCTTGGAGGCCCCTGCCTGAAGACTCATCATCCCCTTTAAACTAGGCAGCTTCTGGGGGTTGATCTTTCCCACGTCCCACGTCAGCAGCTTTCAAGGAGGAAAAAACAGATGACAAGATCATTCACAGTGAATTAATCCTACAGAAGGGACAAACCAACATAGCTTGATGTGACGAAATACTGGGATCTGCAAAAACTGGGCTTGTGACACCAGAAGATTTGCTAATCCTCAGTCTTCTCCCAATGTGACACTCTGAATGTGTTAATTACATTTTACCTTTTTGAGGCTGCTTTCAGCCTACTGTATTTATTAAACTGTAAATCCCCATTTAATTGACATTTTCGCAATCAGTAAACATTTAGCCCAATCCTCTATATTTTCTCAGAAGATCCTTGTTTCAATCTATAAGACTGGCTGTAAAATAAATTTAGATAAACAGCTTTAGGCAATTACATTCAATTGATAATTTCCAAATTAGTTCAGTTCTCTTCCAAGTCAGGCTTCCTACATATATTTGACAGGCAAGATAAGGAACTGTACAGTAAAAATCTCCTAGAAGCCAAATTAGTTATTGCTCAGCAATGGATTTATTTAGATAATATCTCAATGGAGATGTGACATGATATGATCTGGTCTACAGTTTCATTTGAAAAAGTCCCTGATAATATCCAAAGCATGACAAGGCAAAACAGCAAATTGTTTTCCAGGGAACTGAGAGAGTTCCTTGTTTATATATGAGATTAGCATCCTGGTAATAGCTTGTCCCAGAAATGATGGATCCGTTAAAATGGAACTAGAATTATGTAAATTTTTGATTTAAAAAAATGATAAGCAACATTGGTTGATCAAAGATGACCTATCAATATGCCCTCATTTTTGGAAGGATGGAGGAGGCCCAAAAGAATTTGTTATAGAACAGGGAAATCCATTTCAGAATCTTTCTAGTGCTAAGTGGTAAGATATCAAACAACAAAACTGCCATAGTTAAATGTCTGGCTGAAATCTCTCCTTGAAGGGGCAAAAGAAAGTCCGGAAGAACCAAACAAAGTCAACTCATAATTTTCACTTTCACATACCCTTTCAAAACTTCCATTTAGGAGTTATGTTTCCAGTGCTGATCACCCATTTTCTCTGCTGACATGTCTTCATTTACTTCTCTCCCCCTAGAGAGCCTTCCCACTAAAAAAGAACAGCCCTCTCTGATAAAAAAGCTTTCAGTGTTCCTTCTCTGTCTTTCTTGGAAGACAGGAGGAAGAAATGACAGGCAGATCATTCCAAAAACCAGACTTGACTGAAAGTTCTGCCTCCTCACCTTTGTGACAGGATCAAATGTGTGTGTCCCCTGTGAGGGTGTGAGAGTCATGTTAAGGACTCCTTTGGGCATCTGGCTGGTTACCAGTACTCCCTCCACGGTCTTCCCCATGGTTTGTTTGGGCCCCGCTGTGATCTCAAAGCGGCCAAGGGAGCTGCTGTCTCGGAAACTGATGTTGTGCTTCACGTAGACTGGGATGGCCACTAAGCTGGTAAAAAAGAAGAGGTTGATCATAGCAAGGGGAACTGTAGCCCACCAGTCCCTGGTTTGCATGGCAGCATGAGCAAGTGGAAAGAATAGGCATGGTCTAAACGCTGGGAAGCATCGCATAAAACCATTTGGTACCTGATTGTAAAGTAATTCCAATAATAGCAGAGACAACCTGGTGCCCATGGGCATCCATGTTTCCACAGACCCTCCCTTGGTACTGCCAGGCTCCTTGCCTCACCTCTTCTTAATTTTGCTGTTGAAATGTAGAGCAAGGTGCATCAGAAGCTCCCTGTAGCATCACCTATCACCATGATCTTTCTTTCCCAAATTATCTTTCTATTTTAAAAAGTGGCAGCCCAGTGCTCTAATCAGAAATCTGTCCCATCTGGAGGAAGGTTAGGAGGGTAATAAGCAATTTCCTGAAAGCAAAGAGTTAAGACAGGCAGAAGGGCAAACTCACTAGTTTGTTTTTGGATAAGTGGCAGCACTTTCAGATGGCCAATAGAAGAGAATATTTGTAACTCAGGGTAGAATTGTGGAATCCTAGATGCTCTCTAAGCTTGATTGTTTTGTGGCAGATGTTTCATTACCAAACTAGGTACAGTGGAACCTCGGACTGCGAGCACCTCAGAGCATGAGGTTTTTGCAAGATGAGCAAAAAATTTTTCATAAAATTTATTTTGGTTGATGAGCAGCAACTCACAAGATGAACACCATGCCATGAGCTCGCATGGGAAATCTCACAATGGAGCCAACAGTTCTCCTCTCTCGCTGCATAAACAGCGTAAATTAAGAGAAAGGAGTTCAAGAGAAGGAACTCTCGAGACTTCAGACTTCAGATTCTCCCTCCAGGCAGTCCCCTCCCCCTCTTCTCCTCCCTCTCGTCTCCCTCACGCCAGCCAGGACTGTTCTCAAAGCGCACATACACACACAAAAACACACACACACCTTCGTTGTCTGGCACCATCCAGCCTGTCCCCTGCTGCCCATCTTTTCTCCCCTCTCAGCAAAGAGGCAGGTTAAGACAAGAAACATTTCCAAACCGCCCAGGAAAGACCCCCGGAAAGGCATTGCTGAGGGAAAAGGGAAAGGCCGCTTTGCCTCAGCGGCAGTGGATCCTCCAATCCAGCAGGGGGCACTGGACAGCAGCCAGCCTAGCAGCAGCCGAGGCCAGAATCTGCCTCAGAGCAGATCCATAAGTGCTGGTTAATTTGTTCTATTTCTGCTTTATATTGTGTATTAATCATTGCTACTTGTTTCAGATGTTAGGGACAATCATTTCTACAAAAAATTTGAAATGAAAATGACTTTTTTGTGAATATTTTTGGGGGTGTGGAATGGATCATCCGACTTTCCATGGTTTCCTATGGGAAACCTTGTTTTGGTTTGAAAGTATTTCAGACTAAGACCAGTCTTCCAGAATGGATCAGGCTCATAGTCGGAGGTTCCACTGTAATTACCTACTAAACTAGGTAATTAATATCATTAGTACTAGAGGGGGGTGAAGTTTGCTCTCCTTATATATAAATGGTTTTTCTTGTCAGTGTTGGAGGGAGTATTCTTGGTGGTTCTTTGATTCCTTCCTTTCTGGAGGTCTAGCAGTTAGACAAATCAGCCATCAATAGGCACATAAAGATTAACAGCATCTACATACCATTCAAAAAAGATAATTAAAAAGCCAGAAAGGGAAAAAAGAAACCCAAACAGCTTCTCACCAGCAATCAACAACCAGATAAGCAGTATTTAACACTAAGATTAACAACAGACCAACAATCAAGAAATGATCAATAACTCCAATCAAGGGCCTAGCAACTCAAAGAAGTTAATAATAAACACATCTTAATCAGGGAACCACCAAGAATACTTAATCCAACACTGACAGGGCAAACCACCAGTATATAAAGAGGGCAAACTTCACTCCCCTCTAGCATAGATGATGTTATCTAGTTTGGTAATGAAATGTCTGCAGAAAACAATCAAGCTCAGAGAATTCCTAGGATTCCACAATCTCAGAAGACCTTTTAATCTGGAAGATTAGGATGTACAGACATTCTTGGATATTGTCTGTGCTTGATTAGATGATTGCCCACCAACTGCCCACCAACCCAGCAGCTTTGCTATCTCATAGAAGCAGCATCCTTCCATCTTGCTGCTTTGCTGAGATAGAAAGCATTGTACTACAGCATGTTTGGGATACTCATCCAGAAGATCTGTAGAAAGAAGATAGAAGTAATGTTGGTGCTGGTGCTGGTGCTTGCATGAGGCCAAAGGAAGAATTCCACAGCAGAAGATTCGATATTAGCCATGTTTTTCCCTTATATAAAGGGGAAAAGTTCAAGGAACCAATCTTGCAAATCTTACTTTTGAGCACTGACATGATAAGAGAGTAAGCGGAAGTTCCCATCTGGGGGAATAAAGGACAGGATCCGTTCTGATTCCCACCGTTTGAAACGCACACAGGGGTGGAAACTGACATCATCGAGCAACCTGGGATTCTGTAAAAAAAGGATAAAAGGGCTAAAAGTTTCTTGGCAAGTGATGCTATTCCAGTGTTTCTCAACTTGACAATTTTAAGATGTGTTGACTTCAATTCCCAGAATTCCTCAGTCAGCAAGCTATTCCTTTGTTAAAAAGTATTATGCTCAGTGATGGCCATACCATGTTGTGCTTTGGTCTTATTGCTCTCTTTCTGACACAATTCCCAATCCTCAATTCACAGATTTAAATTCTTCTCATCATCCTTCCTCCCATAAGACTTATCCTATTTTAAAGCAAAGCTGCTGTACCTCTCACTTCTAATCCTTATCTTTCAGAGTTTTTCTTAATTTCCATCAGTCTCCGCAGGCCAACTAGTGCACAACCTCAGCATCCACCAAGAGATGAAGAACTGAAGTCATCCACACCAATTTGCCTGCATGTTTTTATTGTTTTAGACCACGTGTGGGTAAAATAGACTGGTTTCTTATTTTGGATATTACCACCAGGTTACGGAAGGGCAGTCTCGGAATTAGTTAAAACTGGTGTCCAAGAGAGGTCCTTCCCCTCTTACCATGAAGGAGAGAGTGAGGTCAGGCATCCCAGTCAATTTCACACAGGCATCGATCACCCCTTGGATTTCAGCTGTAATTGTGGAACCTGCCATAGAAAATAAATACCACATGAACCAAGAAGGACACTGGGGCCAGTCTAGACTAGCTGAGGTTATTTTTTTAAAAAAAGGTAAGTTTAAGGATGTTTGCCAAGCTATAAGAAAAGCTACTATTTGTTAATTAATTAAAGGAAATAAACTAGAAAGGAGAGCTAATGTGGTTAGTGGTGAAGATGCTGGAGGGGACCCAAGTTCTAGTTCTGCCTTAGGCACAGGAGTCAACTGAAGGACCTAAGTTCAGTCCCTCTCTGTTAGATTTAGAGAGAAGAAAGCTGGGGTAAACCACTTCCATAAATGTGGTTAAGAAAAATGATCAAATCTACTGTAAGGATTTGTCTAGGGAAGTCACCAGGAGCCAAGACCTGAAGGCACAAAGCAAAGATAAACTAGAGATAGGAAAGGCCACATCAAACAGAATATACAGGAAATAACAAAGGCTTTATGGTTTTCCATAAAATGCTGATTGCTGCTTTCTTTGGCCATGATCACCTCAAATTGCTACTGCAGAATACCTGACTTGTCGATGATGGCATCAATCTCCTCTATCACATCAAAGTAGGCTTCATTGTTGGTGTACTTCACACTGGTCCGTCGCCAGGGCACCACGGACAGCTGCCCTGTGGGGAGCTGCTCTCCCACATTGGTGCTTCCTGGAAAGATGAAGAAGGGAGGAAGAAACCAGAACATACTCCAAACAAGTCAATTTAGTTGCCACAAGAACGTATGACAAAATAATGGCCACAACCATACAATTGATGCCCTGCTCCTTTTTATGTTATCACAAATCACATAAAAACAGGTGGGCCTTGACCAAGCAATCATGGCTGCAACCTTACCCCTTTTTAACACAGAAACACACACAGAGACACACACAGCAATGCTTGGGTTTTAGGAAATCTGTGCAACCGGCCTGCTCTCTTAGCCACCCAGCAGAAACAATTGTTATTTGCATGGATCTTTTCTAATATAAATATGCAGTTTGATACTCTGAATCCTTTTGTGGATTTCTCGCCTTATCTCTCCTGTTTTCCATCTCTTTAAAATTACAACAAACCCCCAAGAAAATAAAGCAATGTTGGGTATGCTGTTGTACATCTGGCACCACCTTGAAAATAAACAAAAGTAAAATAAATATTCAGTGTTTTGCTGAGGGCAAAGATTTTTCCTCTTTGGACCTCATCTTAATTGGTCCTCCTTAGCACAATCCTATCCCAGTCTAAGAATTAATGTCCTATTTAATTTAATGGAATTTATTCCCAAATACTGTAAATATGCATATCATATTAAGCTATGATTTTATTCACCATGTTTGTTGACTAAATTACAACTGTCATGTTAACCCAAAATCAAACAGATCATTGACTGCTTGGTGGGACAACTGGACACAGCCTTTCTCTCCAATCAGACAAAAACCCATTCTAACTCATGGTAAATTGAACCATGGCTTACTGAAATAACCCATTACTTAGGCTTGCACCACATAAAAAAGGTAAAGGTTTCAAACCT
>JANHZU010008759.1:0-10251 GCA_032468055.1 Acrochordus granulatus | reverse complement strand
GGGCTCCAAGATCACTGCAGATGGTGACTGCAGCCATGAAATCAAAAGACGCTTGCTCCTTGGGAGGAAAGCTGTGGAAAACCTAGACAGTGTAGTTAGAAGCAGAGACATCCCCTTGCTGACAAAGTCAAGGCTATGATTTTCCCAGTAGTAATGTATGGCTCTGAGAGTTGAGCCATAAGGTAGGCTGAGTGCTAAAAAATTGATGCCTTAGAATTGTGCTGCTGGAGAAGGCTATTGAAGGTCACTTGGACTGCAAGGAGATCAAACCAGTCAGTCCTACAGGAAATCAACCCTGATTGCTCATTGGAGGGATAGATATTAAAGCTGAAGCTCAAGTACTTTGGTCACATAATGTGAAGAGAGGACTCATTAGAAAAGACCATGATGCTGGAAAAGATTGAAGGCAAAAGGAGAAAGGAATGGCAGAGGATGAGGTAGTTAGATAGCATAGTCAGTGTGGGAGGCAGTGCAGGACAGGGAGGCCTGGTGTCCTGCAATCCATGGGGTCACGAAGAATCAGACATGACTGACTGCATGACTGAACAAGTGATGTTGTCAATACAAGTCTTTTCAGAAATAAGCGTTAGCGATGTTCTATCAAGCCAACATATTTTGTGTCATCCTACATTGGATGACAATAAAAGGGATGAAATTTCAAATCCTCTTTGATCATGGAGCAATCTTAGGTGACTTTGGACTAACCAGCATCTCTCAGTTTACAAGAGGCTGAACAGATAAAATAGGAAGAAAAACCATGACTGCTTCTATGAGCTATTTTGAGGAAAGACAGAATATAAATGTAATTAAATACTGTATATACCTGGAACAGAATGTCTTCATGACATTCAGTGAAATGCAAGTAACTGTGTTCAAAGGCTGAAATATAATTCCACAGGAATGTGATTAATAAAAATGAGAGAAATATTAATTATTTTCTAGTATAAAACTGTACACTTCCACAAAAAGAAATTTGTATCATCCCAAGTCTGGAAACTGTCCCTCAATTCTCCATATACCTGCTCCAGAGTGTAATAGGAACCTTATTAAATTAGAAGACACTTAATAATGAAAAGAGAGAAACACAAGGGAATAAAGCATCTTGCAATATTCATTGATTGATTTTTTTTATTTTATCTAACAGCAGTCCTGAAAGAAAATAAGCTTCCATTTTTTTTGCCTTATAAAGCATTTTGATTGTTTGCCTGTCCCCACCACTAACATCCATCATTCCTCCTTTTATTACCAAATGATCCTCTGAGTGGACACTGAAAGAGACAGTAACTACTGACTTTTGATTATGAACATTTGAATCATGTAGGAATTCCCTAAACTTGTTTTAAAACATTGTTGGTATTGAAACTTGTATTGAAATCAAAGTATGTATTGAAATCAAAAACTTGTATTGAAATCAAATTATGACTTAGAGTCTAATCACTATGTTCTCTTATTGTCACCTGCTCCCTCTGTTTCTGATTTTTCCATCTGTCTTCAGGGCCAAGAAATCACAGCTCTATCAGTTGCAATTTCTTGAGATGCAAAGGCAGTAAAACTTCTCATTCTTTCTTTGGTTGTTTCATGTGCTGACTCCTGCAATAGATTACTAAGCTAATTACTCTTCTTCTATACTTATTCCATTGACTTGAGTTTAAAATTCTGCAGTGTGGGTTGTTGTGTATCTCCATTTTTCTCCCATTTTTATCATCTTTTGATGCACGGCATTTTGCACTTCTGTGAATTTTATTGTCCATGCTTCTGCATGCTACATTTTTAGGGGTCCACTTCAGAATCCCTAAAAATCAGACTTGCATGCATTAATTCTAAATCCCCCAAAAATTTCATTTACCTGAAAAGTATCCACAACCCGGTGAAGAAATTCAATGACAAAAAGTGGTGGCACTTCTGTTTGGATCACAGCCACGAAGAAGATCTTGTGCCGATAGACGCTCAAGAGATAATGGTGAGGTGTAGAAATCACCGGGGGCACATTTTCGGCCTCTGAAGCTCGTTCTTGAGCCTCGAAAAAGTAGTCGCAAACCGAACGGCTGATCACACTCTTCCAGTGTTTCTCCAGGAAAATGTCTCCAGAGGAGTTAATGAGGAAAAGGCTGTGAATCATAGCTGGTCCAGGAGAAGACCTACCGCTGAGGACCCGTTGCCAAGTGAGAGATGAATTGCTCTAGGGCTTCTCAAGTCTGGAAATTCACACATAAATACACACAAGCATATAGGATTTCTGAAGTCTCTTCTTAAGATTCCCCACTGCAATCAGAATTTGCTGCATTTCCTGATCGGAGCTTGTGATAAACTAAGAGAATGCAGCATAAGCCAATTTACAGCTGCCAACACAATCTCAGCAAGAATGTGGGACAAGAAAATGCAAGATAGTGTGAGGAAACATTATTGAAATTAGATTGCTGTTACAAATGTCAAAGAAGACATTTGAAAAAGTGGGCAGCATTTGCAGAAATGCTGGTGGTTTTTCTCAGGTAGCATTTTGCCTTTTGCCTTAAGGACTTGAACCAGGAGATTTAGGTGAAGACAAAGGTAATGAACTGAGTCCTTTCTTAACAAGAATACCAGGGCACAAGTTTTGATTTTCCAAATAGGGGCATCCCAGAAAGAGACCCATGTTAAAAAAAAGCCAAAAAAATGGGAGTGCTTTGATCATGCGGTCATGGCTGCCATTTTGACTATTTGGATATCTGCCATAGATATCCCCGTTTCAAACAAACAAACCTTTCTGATGAGTTCTCCAACTTTGCAGTAGACCAACTGCCCACTGTGAGGACAAAAGGAGGCTCAGAACCCAGAACAAGTTTTGGCAATGTTCTGACTTTGCTTGTACCGTCTGATCAGGGTTTTTTTTAAATGTGAACTTCTCCCCAGTTGTGTATGAACCCATGAGATGTCCTGACCTGCAGATCAAGACCTTTTCATGACTTTCTCTCACCCAATCTTCTCCTTTACAGTAATCTTCTCCACTGGCCTCACTCCATGATTTACAACCAGTCTGAGCATGCATTCTTCTCCTTGGGAAATGCAGTATTATACTGTATTTGGAAGAGCCTCTGTTGTTCTGTTGTGTTGATGGCAAAGCACCTTAAACCTTGAAAAACATATCTTTTATTCATGTTTTAAAACCTAATACCTGAATCATTTTCTCAGTTTATCACATTACGTTCAGGTTACACTTCTGCTCTGCAAGCTGCACTTGTTCCCAGCAGGCTCCAGATGAAATTCAAGGTGTTGTTTGCTATCTATATAGGACGACATGGCTCAGGACTGGTTATTTACTCAACTGCCTTTCTTTAATTTCTGCCTGTCCTTGAAGAGCTGAAAGACTGACATGCTCAGGATCCCTACAGTTAAACAACAGCATCTTGTAGGACCCCAGAGGTGTGCTTTCTCTGTCCCCAGTCCTGCTGTCTAGAACAGGGTTTCTGAACCTTGACAACTTTAAGGTGTGTGGACTTCGACCCCCAGAACTCAAACAAGCATGATTGTTTAATACTGATGGAATCAACCTGGTCTTTGCCAGATACTTAGACTTCATTTTCTGCCAATTACCTGGCTTTGCATGAGGCACTGAACTAATGTTTTCCAAGCATGGGAAGTTCAGAAGTATGGATTTAAACTCCCAGAATTCTCAGCAATGGCCATGGGAATTCTGGAAAGTGAATGCTACACATCAGAAAGTCGCCAAGGTTTGGAAATACTGTTTATAGCTAGATAGCCTAGATTTGCACAACACATTTGTGTAACAGATGGGTGATTGATTATTCAGTAAATAGTGCACAGCCCAAATATTGGCAAATTTATTTGCCAGACTAGATAGAGTGATAAGGCATATTTATCCTTATTATATAAGTACAAATGTATTTCGATGTTTAAGACACTAATAAAGTGACTCAGGTACCTGCTCAGCTAAGTTAGCTGTGCCTTGAATGGAATAATAAAAATAACAGAGCAAAATAATTGTTTAGACTAATATGGGCACCGAACCAGAAAGACTCAATCCAGCTTATACTAAAAGTCAGCAGACTATCAAAATGCCAGAAATATAAAAATAAGAGGCCTCTCTGGAGAAGAACATAAGTTTCATCCCTTGTTCACCAGTCATCACTCAGCAGGCTGCCAGAACGTCTCAGCCAGGTTTTCAGTGCCCCCTAAAGCAGAACAGGGATGTGGCCCAATGGGTCTCTGGGGAACGTTCCCCTAGAGCAGTGTTTCTCAACCTCAGCAACTTTAAGATGTGTGGACTTCAATTTCCAGAACTGTTTGAAGATTCAGGCTCTAGTTTGAATCCAAAACAACATGAACACCTGCTTGTGACGCCTTAAAGCAGCTGTGCTTTTCTAGGGGAAGCAAGATGGGGGTTCTTAAATATCTTTGGGGAGCTTATTCCAAGAGCTTCAAAACACCACAGATCTCCTTCGCAAGCATCAGAAGGGTCCCTGTTGTTGCAATGCTCTGAGACTATTTGTTTCTTTCGCCCAAACACTAGGCTGTTCTGGAGCCCATCTCAGACCCCCCTCCTGATGCTTTTTTATTCTTCTAGACCATCTTTCTGACGTCTTCAGCAAGCCAGGACTTACCCACTGCATGAAGCTATAACGTAACTTCTTGAGTTTTATGTGGATTCAGTGCCTCTGGTTTATAAACCAGGATTTAGGGCTTAGCATATTATGCAAAGCCACCCTCCTGTAGCTTATTAGCAGGCTGTGCAAACCTACCCTATTGCAGCTTATTAGTAGGTTGTGCAATGCCACTTATTGTCGCTTATTAGCAGGCTGTGCAAACCTACCCTATTGCAGCTTATTAGTAGGTTGTGCAAAGACACCCTATTGTGGCTTATTCAAAAAACCATGGTAAACAACTCAGTTTGGCACAACCGATGAACCAGGACCTGGTGCATCCATGACTCAGATGTGGAGTTCACATCGGATCGACGTGCTCTTTGCAAAGGGTTCCCAGAGATCTCAATCCAGAAGATCCAAGCCAGGCAGGAGACCCCCAGCCTTGCCTTGTCCCCAGAGCCCCTGGCCCTCATGCCCCCTCCATCTGTCCCCTTCACCAGGTCACAGTCTCCAACGCCCACCTCCCGCAGCCCTTCTCACCTCCTCCGCATCGGAGCCACCAGCTTCCTCAAATAAACCGTGATGGTGGGAAATGGATCCCTCGGAAGCCGCCCACCCTCGTCGTTGATTGGCCAGGGGAGGATTCCCCCGCCTTCTTATTCCGAGTTGCCGCCGCCGGATCCTGACAGCTCCGATTGACAGAACTGGAGGCGCTGGGTCGGGGCGGAGCCTCCTTAATGCCGCCCGTCGATTGGCCGGCAAGTCCCGGCATCGTCTCCTAGTAGCAGCCCAGGTGGCCAATGAACGCAGAGCCGAGGGCAAAACGGAACGGGAGATTGGCTGGCCTTGAATGGCTCGCGCGAACCAGTAGGGCGGGTCGCCGCGGAACCATAGAAACGAGGCAGCTGCGCGGCCTCCGAAGTTTCTCCTCTCTCTGGAGTGCGGCACGTGACGGAGACGGGCCGCGCGTGCGCGCTTCTGTCAGGCGGTTGCCTCGAGGGTTGTGGAGTCGCTTCGTCGCTGTGCGTCCCGTTCGGATCGCAGCGACGATTTACCAGTCCTCAGTTTACGACCTAGCAGCTGCAAGAGGTGAAACGGAGAGGCTTAGCAACTCATAATCTGCCTGGGCTATTAAAATGGCTTTATTAGTTTCCAGAAATCATGGCTAATTGAACTGAGGTTTAGCACAATGGGCTATGGGGAGTTAAGTCACTTGCAGCTACACATTACATCTTGGCCCAATTTGGGATCTTCCCAATTGCTCCAGATTACAATTTTCATAATTCACTATTGGAAAGAACAGCATAACCCTTTCCGTAACTGAGTTTGCACCCTGCCTAACTACCATCGGTTGCCTTAGCCACTAATTCACTCAACATGTGAAGCTGTCAGATCATGGTTGATAGACCACAGTGGTTGCCTTTGCACAAGCCTAGATCCAATGTGAAATGAGCAATTCAGCGTGCATGTTATACTTTATTTTTTTAATTTTTAAAATCATGCACTGGACTTCGTGCCAGTGGGGTAGATAGTAAACTGACGTGATCTCTGAGTGTAATATAAACTGACATTATATCACTGTAATATACTATAGGGTCTTGTTCTGTTCCATTTTATTGTTTTAATTCTGGTCTGTAACTGATAAAAAACTGATATTGTAACTATCTTTTAGTGCAAAGCATTTGTGTTTATTCATATATTTGTAAGATTTTGGAATGATTGGCAGATCTCAATAACGCTATAAAACAATAAACTGAATAAAACAACCACTATAATTGCAGGTTGTTCCTGAGAAGGTATATAGTAACTGGACTGAAGCAAAAACAACAAAGATTCCTATGGCACCTTAAAACACAAATCAACTTATTACTTATTTTTGTGTATGATTGATCCACAAATTTATGCAACAATACCTTTAGTTTTTAAAGGGTCACAAAGGTCTGGTTAAATTTATACACTAGCTGAATAAAAAAAGTCTGATTAACAAGTATGTACCTTCTTATCCCTACACTACTCCCTTTGCCTGTTTAACTGATAAACCAAAGAAAATAAATCATAAATATAAATAAATTTGAAAATCTATCATATAGTTTGTACCTGGAGCTCTTGCTGCCTGAGGTTCAAAGAAAAAAAGAATTTGTAATCAAGGATTTTTGCAGAAGAACCTATCGTTATATTATTTCCATTGCCTGGATTTCCATAGCATCCTAAATTAAAACCTAATAAACCATAATATAGCAGAACGCTAGTTACATCTGAATGACTTAAAATGGCAGCAAAGAAAACAAGACGCAACCATGAATTACAATTCACCCTGTCCACTAAACCCTAAACCACGATTTATAAATCGCAGTGGATGAGTTTTCACAACACACTAAGCTCAGTCCAAAATACATAATATCTTAGCATGTTGAATAACACCACAAAGTCATTCAGTAGCATCCTACTTTTCCCAAACATAATATTTTTTAAATTTCTCCCACTCTTAACTTCTAGCAACAGATGAGCTCACTGAAGTGATTTCACTGAACTATCATGACTAATACTCCTATGGCCTGCTCTGTCAATTTCGTAAATCAGCTTTTAAGGCCAGTTAAGTTAGTAGTGGCTGTTTCCTCATCCACAGAAACATTTCCCTATTTTGTAAACTGAACATGGAGATTATTGTCTGTTATACTGTAATTCCATTGATAGTTTTATTGACTCTTTCCTCGTCTGAGTAATGTAGAAACTTCATTCCCTGCCTACTTGCATTCCCTACTTTAGAGTTTAAATATTGAATAATTATTGTCACTGCTCTACTCCAACCACCTTTCTGAAAAAGTACTCCATATTTTCTAAAGCTCTGTCAGGTTTCCTATTCTTTGTTTGTTAAACTACAAAGCTGCAAATGCTACAACTTTTCCAAATCCCGATTCTGCTGTAGGACAGAGTTTTTAAAAGTACAGTATTCTGCTTTCATTCTCTTGGGTCTAAAAGGGAGAGAAGGGGAAATATTATCAGGTTTTCAAGATTGGGTTATTAGAACCAAGATCAGTGGTTTTCAAAGTGTGTTCTGGCCACCCCTGGGGATCCTTTTTCAGGGGATCTGTGAAGTCAAGTAAATATTTTAAATCTCTCCATTTCAATTTCGAATAAACAGATTTTATGGGTCAATTTTATTTTTGTACTTATGTATGATACATTTGTGTTTTTTAACTTTGTGCAATGTAAGCCACCCTGAGTCGCTTACTGTGAATAGGGCAGCAAATAAATCTAATAAATAAATCAATATTGATAGATATCAGTCATATAAGCTCTTTAGGCTGCTCAACCATTTTTAAGAATGTAAAGGTCTCCTGAGACCAAAATGTTTTGAGAACTACTGGCCTAAATTAATAACCCATAATTCTAATAACCCATAATTTTGAGAACTACTGGCCTAAATTAATAACCCATAATTCCTGACCTGGTCTTTCTCAAAGAGTCTCTTGATACAATAGACTTGGCTGGGGAGGGAAGCTGGGTCCAATCGCCCTTCCAAGTATCTCGGGCATTGCTTGAGTGCAGCAAGCAGTCAGTCCTAAACCATCATCAAAATAATCTCCTCTGAGAATCCAAGGGGTCACTCTTTTTACCAGGATGAGCTTTTCCATACTGATTCATGAATATCCACCACAGCTAAAGAACCTAGATCTTCTGAAAACCAAAGAATAACTTTAGTCATGGGCAAGATTTCCAGGGCAGAGAAGATCTGATCAAAAGCTGTGACACATTTTTTCTGCCTTGTTGGTTGCAAGTAGCCACAGTGCCTGGCACGTCAAGCATCAGCAGCTACCCCCCTTTTTTTTTAAGGGCAAGATGTTCTTATATAGGGGTGGAAATCCCTCGGGCATTAGCACAAAGCCTTCAGTGGATGTCGGGAGCAGAGGATCAGTTCAGGTCTGAATATGGTTAGTCTTAAAAAGAGAATATCGGATTTAGATGGAAGGAGCAGCTGATGCACCAAGAAGAGGCAGTCTGGTGGAGTGATGAAGATGCCGGACCAGAAACCAGGAGTCATGAGTTCTACTCCTTTCTTGGACGTAGCTGGTGAGAGGTGGGATGGGAGGGCTAGGATATACCTGCATGAGAGTAAGATGGTATTTTCTATTTTAGGAACCTGTCAGCTCAGCTAGGTAACAGCCTTGTTGATCTTGGCTGATCTCAAAAAATTAGCACCTGCTAATATTTTGATGGGAGACCACTAAGATAGATTGGAAAGTAAAAAAAAAATCCAGGAACAGGGAATGGCAAATAAGATGGACATCGTCATGAAGCCACTAGGAATCAAGCTTGACTTAAGAAGACCTCTCCTTTTTTGTAATTCCAATATATTCTCCTTGTTCAACCTCTACAAACACCTACAGTGTTTCTCTTTCCTGCAAGGCATCTCGAATGTTGCAGTGACTTACTACAGGTAATCCTTGACTTGTGACCACAAGTAAGATAAAAAAATTCATTGTTAACAAGTGCAGTGATTGAGACATCATGTGGCTGCACCTGATTTTACTACCTTTTTTGCTTTAGTCATTAACCACAGCTGTTAAGTGAGATATCATGTGGTTGCCGCTTGCAACCTTCCCTGCCTATCTATTGACTTTGCAGCAAGCTAGCTGGGAAGATTGCAAGCGGCGCTCACATGACTGCAGGGTGCTGCAGCCACCATAAATATGTTTCAGTGGCCAAGTGCTTGAATCACGCTTATGTGACCAAGAGGATGCTTCGATGGTCACAAGTGAAAGGACCAACCGCAAGTCACTTTTTTTCAGCACCATAGTAATTTCAAACAGTGTGTCTAAACTAATGCTTGAAAGTTGAGGACTGCCAGTAGCCAGATATTCTTTGTATCATCATCAGTTCCTACTCCTACCATGTTTTCTGGAATATACAAAGGAAAGGAAGGGGCACTGGGTAGTAGGATAAGATGAGAGCAGGGAAGAAATAATGCACATTTTATTTCTATGACACCGTTTGAAACAAAAAATATATAACCATGAAAAACAAACCCCCCTCATCTGATAGTTGCTCAAAGAGGTGTGCAGCTTTTTTCTTAACTGTCAAATAATGCAAAGGAAATTAAATCTCTAAGGCAGTTTCTCTCAAACTTAGTAACTTGAAGATGTGTGGACTTCAGCTCCCAGAATTCCCCATGCTGGCTGGGGAATTCTGGGAGTTGAAATCTGGAGCTGAAGTCCACATACCTGCAAGTTGCTGAAGTTGAAAAACACCACACCAAGGAATCGCTGTCAGGATGCGTGCCCCACTCTTTGTCAGGTTTCAGTACCAGGGAAACCGACCTCCTGCTGCTGCTCCTGAATTCCCCATTCGTAATGACAGAAATGAATACGATCATTCCTGCAGCCTCTCCCAAGACTGGCACCAGCATGTGAGAAGCCACGCTGCTGACTTGCAACCAACGTGTGCATTTGCAGGGATACGAATCTGACAGGAATAGGAAGATTTTACTTGGAGCTATGTCCAGAAATTAATTGGCAGTCACACAGCGAAGCCGCAGCCCAAAGATCATTGGGTGGATCCACCAATGAAGGGAGCTTTGTGCAAAGAAATGTTCAGGAGAGGAATGGCGTGTGTTGTCGAGTTAGTCCAGACAAGAAGCACCAACCATGATTACTAACCCTTCCTTTATTAG
>JANHZU010008758.1:0-12649 GCA_032468055.1 Acrochordus granulatus | reverse complement strand
TTTCGCTTTACGAGAATTTCGCACTAAGAGCATTCTTCCGGAACGGATTAATCTCGTCTTGTGAGGCACCACTGTATCTTTAAATACATACAGTATTCAGAAATGTATAAATGTACATGACAATGATAATGTTATTTATGTAGTGAAACCAGAAAAAAAAGCATCTGCAATAGAATTATGTACTGTAGGAATCTGTATAAAGCAGAAGAGGAAAGATGCTTAAAAGACCATAAGTCATATTAAGATGAAACAAATTACTTTATTTATTAAATTTATATGCTGCTTAATTCAGAAACAACTCTTGGTGGCTCAGAATAAAAGACAAAACCATAGAATATAACTATTAAAATTACTTTTAAAATACCTTAAAATCAACCAGGCAGAATGGGAGGGCAGTGCAATTGTGGGGAAGGAGTGATTAGCATAATCCCCCAGCTACTTTTATGATAACATTCCTCCATTGGAGCCCCAAGCCAGCTGGTAGAGCCACATCTTCAGGCCCTTTTAGAAGACTGAAAAGGTAGGAGCAGACCTTACCTCAGGTGGCTAGATGTTCCACAGAATGGGAGCTATGGCAGAAAAGGCTCTTCAACTGGACCCTGCCAACTGAAATTCCTTGACTCATGGGGTGTGTAGCATGCCTCTTCCATTGGTCATGGTGGACTGGGCTGTCCCTGTTGCCCTCCAGTAACCAGGTCCCCTGCTATGAAGGACTTTAAAAGTCAAAACCAACACCTTGATTTGCACCTGGAAGCAAACTGGCAGCCAATGCAGCTCACAGAACAGAGTTATGTGTTACGTGGCCCTTTCTGTGGGCTCCAAGAACTGTCTACACAGCAGCATTCTATGCCAGCTGCAGCTTCTGAATTCTACTTGAAGGGTAGCCCCATGTACAGCACATTGCAGTCCAATGGTGAGATGACTAGGGCATGAGTGACTAAGCGTAGGGACTCCCAGTCCAGGAAATGGCACAACTGGTACACAACATGAAATTGTGCAAAGCTTCTCCTAGCCATTGGTGCCACCTGCTCTTTGAGCAGGAGTCACAAGTCCAGGAGAACCCTCAGGTTATGTACTGGGTGTGTCTGGGGCAGTGCTACTTCCTCCAGAGTTAAGGATGTTAAAGTCCCAGATCCTGAAACCCCAGGCACCCAAAGCCACTCAGTATTGCCAGGGTTCAACCAAAGCCTATTGTCCCCCATTCAGACCCTCACAGCCTCCAGGCACAAAAAGAGGGCAATGGCAGCATCAGTTAGATCACCAGGGATGGAGATGTAAATTTGAGTATCATCCGCATACTGGTGATACCTCATTTCATAGTGATGGATGATCTCACCCAGAGGTTTTTATGTAGATGTCAAAGAGGTGTGGAGAGAGTACTGAGCCTTGTGGTATGCCACATAAGAGTGGCCAAGTACTGGACGTCTCACTCCTAGTAACACCAAGTGGGACCAGACTTGGAGAAAGGAGCCAAACCAGTGCAAAACTGGCCATCCAGCACTATCCCCCATAGCTGCCCAAAAGGATACCATGGTTGAGGGTACAAAAAGCTGCCAAGAGGTCAAGGACTATAAGGATGGATGCACTACCCCCACCCCACTCTTGCCAGAGATCATCAAAAAGAACAACCAATGCTGTCTCTGATCCATAACTGTGCCTGAACCCAAACTGAAATGGGTCCAGATAATCCGTTTTCTCCAGAACCCTCTGGAACTGCCATGCAACCACCTTTTCTACCACTTTACTTAAAATGGGTAGGTGGGATACTAGATGAAACTTGTCCAGGCAGGTGGAGTCCAGGATATTTTTTAAGGAAGGGGTAGCCCAGGACTTCTTTAAAAGTACATGGAAATGTCTCTACTTGCAGTGATGAATTTTTCACTGCTTGGAACCCACTTGATGGTCACCGTCCTGGTGGTTTTCACCAACCAGGAGGGCAAATGATTTAATGGGCAAGTGGTCGCACTGACAGCATCGAAGACCCTGTCCACTTCAACAGGGCAACAGGATTAAATTGTTCCCAGATAACAGACAAGGCTCCTTCCTAGGCATCACTAATGGACCTGCTGCATGCAGGGGTTCTAACTGGGACTGAATCCGAGCAATTTTGTCCATCATGTGTTCCGCAAATTCCTCTCCATGGTCCTGCAATTGATGAAGCAAGTCCTCCCATCCAAGGAAAGACTGGGTGACCCTAAACAAGGCCACTGGGAGACAGTTTGCAGATGCAAAAAGGGTGAGAAATACCGATGTTTCACCACTCTTATCACCACAAGGTAGGCCTTAATAGTGGCTCTAACTTGTGTTCAGTTAGACTCAATCTTTGTCTTCCACCAATGGCACTCCAGGCATCTCTTTACCCTTTTCAAAACCCACAAACCCTCTATGAACCAAGGGGAGTGTCAAGCACAGAGAGTCAAGAAAGGCCACACAGGCATGATCCTGTCCAAGGCCTCAGCTGTCCTTTGATTCCAGGACATAACCAAATGTTTGGAAGGACTGTGCAGCAATGCCCCTGGGACATCTCTCAGATCTCTCTGGAACCTTTCCAGGTCCATCAGTTGCTATGAATGGACCACTAGAATAGGTCCAGCTGCCCTATGGAGGGGGATGGCCAGCAGATCAGGCAAGGAGGATACTATGCAGCACAGAGGCTGGTACAGTAGCAACAGTTCCTACTGATCCCATAAGCTGAGCTTCAGGAACAGGATCACAAAATCAGACACTTGTGAAGCAAGGTCCCTGCAGGCAAAGAGAGATTCTTGGATAACCACTGCCACCCCACCTCCCCTGGGTCTTTACTGGTGCCAAACCCTAAACTCAGCTGAAAGTCAGCCAGGTCTAAATAATGCATGCCAGATCAGCTTGCTCCTCCACAATGATGTCACAAATGAGAAGAGCCTTATTATTGATTGACCTGGCATTCATCAGCAACAGCAGGACTGCAGGGCCTCTGAGGGTATGCTGTCCTGGGATTGAGGGCTAGAACATGCTACTGATAGTAGACATCAGGGGCATCTTTCTTTGAAATGGCCTGCTGTCTGTCTCCCATAGAACCCCATCCCCATCACTACCTAGGAACCTGTTGTCCTGCCTAGGAACCCCCAAGATAGTGTTCCCCTCCCACCCTAGCCTCCCTCATTCCAGAGCCATAGGCTCTGCCATCCCCTACACCCCCTTAGGAATCACTCTTTCAAGCACTCTGGGAGAGGGATGAGGAAGGGAGCCCCCAAAGAACAATAGCATATGCTCTCAGTACCCACAGAGCTCCCGCCTCTCCGCTCTCAACACACATACATTGTCCTCCTATTTAGGTTAAGCCTTCTCACTGCTAGCCAGAAGGAGGCATACTCACCAGCCATTCCACCTATCTCTCACTCTGGGTGAGTGGCTCTAACCATCCAACACAGAGACAATTGGTTTCCCCAGGTTCTCACCCTAGGAACAAACCCCACAATCATTCTGGGCCCTGATCCTCTTCTAACATGGCCATCACTGTCTCCTCAATTGTGTCTCAGTTGGCCACAACACCTCCAAGGTCTTGCTCAATCCCTGCACAAAGTCCACAGAACCCACTGGGCGATGGCTAGGCTTTGTGTAATCTTTTACAGAAGCTACCCAGCTCTGGTTGTCTTCATCTGCATCCCATTTCAGAGCCATGGGCCTTCGCAACCCCTGCTGCTGTCACAAAGGCCCTGGTTGCCAGTTAACACGGTACCCACCCTTCAGTCATTGGCCCCAGTCTTCAGGATCTGGTGCTGATCTTGCCACATTACAGTGCAGCTTCAACCCTGCAGCTTATCCTGGACTTGGCATCTGCCTTGCCCCACAGCTCCCATTACCAAGCCACTGAGGGAGAAGCAAGTATGGCTGCCCCTCCACAAACAGAGGTTCCATAAGGCGTTCAAGGAGTTGAACATAAGCTGTCTTGTGGGTCACTGGCCTTGCTCACCCCACATATGGGAGACTCTGAAAGGTCCTGGCTCAACTCCTGGGTCAACCAGCTTTGCCTTCCATCATCGCTGCCATCAATCATTGTCGGCAACCACCTGAATCAGTGCCAAACAGCTAACTCCGGTCGCAGCTCAGCCGCTCCACATCTCAGCTGCTCAGCTGCTCTGGCCATGGCTCAGAAAAGAGGAGCTCGGAGGAGCTCCACGTCCACTCCCGTCCACCATCCTGCTGTTTTACTGTTTTTATCTTGTTAAAAATTTCAATTAAAATGATATTTAAAAAGGACTTATAAAGAAGTGGCTTCCAATCTTTTTACAGCAGTTATAAATGCATTTATATTTTACCCTTTATCTCTAAGGTTACATCATAATTTCCATTCCTTCAGTATGCTATCCTTTCAAATATTCAATCCCATAAATAAAACATCCATTTTCTCTCTTTTTTTGGCAAAAAATCCACAAGGGATTTCCTGTAATTGATAAATGTAGTTGTTGATCTTTCTCTAATCAAACAAGTTTATTTTGCCATCTCTGTTAGTTTTGTCATCTTCAACCAGCCACTCCTCCATTGTGGTTGATTCAGAGACTTGCAATTTTTGTGCATATAGTAGTCCTGAAGCAATCATTCTATGTAAGAATCATCTTCCATGGCTCTTTTTTAACTGACTGTCCATTAATCTCAGCAAGAAAATGTCTGGTTTCAGATGAATATTGATCTTTAAAATGCTTTATACCATTATATGTATTTGTACTCAGAAATTTCTGTTTTTAAGAATCCAACAGGCATGATAAAATGATTGTTCATGTTATCCACATTTCCAACATAAAGTACCTTTATACATTCTAGACAATTTTTCTGCAATCATATACCAATGGTATATTATTACAAATGCATTTTAGATTACAATATAATGTAAATTTTAGTCCTTCTAGCTACATACTATTTCACTGTTCCATTTTCATTGTGTTCATCTGGACTAATCTTCATCTCAATCTTCTTTTTTCTTTTGCATCTTGAATAATTTCATATTTAACTCTTGATTGTTTCCTTTGTGAAAAAGACCTGGATATATCTTTCTTCCATTGTGTAAATGGAATGAATAAAGTCCTGTAAAACCATCTTCATTATCTCAGCTAAAATCATCATAAATAACTTATAAACATAATTCAGTAAGTATATTGCATTATAATGTTTGGTGAAGTCAAGTCTTGACCTTCTTTGAACAGTTCTGAATACAGTAACAATTTATACAAAAATATCAGCAACAAATAAGAGTGAGTAATTTTTTTTGTGATTGGTGATTTTTAGGATAGCCTGCATAGAGGTAAATGCTACCCTCCCAGGTATGCTCATCTCTGTTTCCAAGCCAAAGAGCAAGTGTTTGTCTGAAGATGCTTTTGTGGTCATGTGGCCAACATGACTAGACTTCAAAAGCACATAGTCACTGTTACCTTTCCCACTGATACCTATTTATCTACTTGAATTTGCATGCTTTTGAACCACTAGGTTGGTAGGAACTGAGGTGGAACAACAGGAGGTAACCCTGCTGCCTGGCAATGCTGGATCTTGAACTCGGGCCACTGATCTTCCAGCTGGCAAGTCGAGCTCTTAACTGCTTGCACCACTGCACCTCTTGTGTATGCACAAATGTGTGCATGTGTGTGCATTAAAAAGGAGATGGATGATGCACATAGAAGCACAGAATTAAGCTTCAAAATTAATTTGAAGATCAATGTCTCAGATATGTTGTTTCAGAAAAACTTCAGCAGTTTCAAAGTCTAGCTGGTAAAAGCTTTCAAAGTCCAAGGCAGTAAAGTTTGCCAGTAAATTTTTTTTAGTGTTGAAGTGGCTAATTTTTTTTTGACTTAAAGCGATTTCTAACAACTAGTGGGCTTTGAAAGACTTTGAAAGAGAATATCCTTGGCCTTGGGAATGGAGAACGAATGAGTGAACTATTAAGGGGGAAGTTTCAGAATTTTTTTTTCAGTCCTAAGAAAGGGGGAAGTATGAGAAAGAAATGAAAATAACCCTGCTTTTTTTTTGATATATGGTATATCAACTTTCCAGCATCAGATTCTACCATTTTTTTTCTCAGATCCCATAACAACATATAAGAGAGAACTATACATTCTGATGAATGAATTTTCTAAGGACATACAAAAGGTATCTACAAGGAAATATGTCAGATGCCCTCAACAGGCATCTTCTACCTACTTCCCAAAACACAGAAACCAGGCAACCTGGATCATTCTATTGTCTCAAGCACTGGAACTATCATAACTGAAATCTACAAAAATCTCTGAATATATTTGACCAAGAGAGAGAAAGAATAAGCATACCATCTGCATTATGGGGCATGGGCAACTCTTAAGTATGGCGCTTTAGTCAGAGTGATGATTGTTGACATATATAGTGAAAAGAAGAAGAGCCAGGATGCAGCCCTGTCCAACTTCTTTCTAGATAAGAATATTTGCAGAAAGATGACCATTATCACTGGATATAACTTGTGTCATAATGCCCCATTCTGATAAGAAAGAGTATTCTCCAGTCTATGGATGATTGAGACAGCTTTCACTGGAGCCTTTCTTTGGATGTGAAATTAAATATTGATTTTAAGTCTGTAAAAGTAGCATATAAGGAGCAAGAATATGTGTGTGGATATTTCTCTGCCAAAAACTGCATGGCACATTGATCCATGGTTGATCTGCCCTCCCTAAAACCTGCTTGTTCATCAGTGAAGAATTTCTTCTAACTATGGTTATTGGAAAGGTCCTTGAAATTACCCTTTTTAAACAGTGGAACAGTAATAGAATGGTTTCAGTCTTCAGGTATATGAAAGGTAACATTAATCTGTGTAAATAAGGAGGCCAGAGGAGAGGCTCACCTGTCAGCAACACTTTTTAACAGTTCAGTGAGTATCAAATCACTACCAAGGGCTTTAGTATTTTTTAACTGATTAATCAATTTGTTGGTTTCCATCTGGGAAACTAGTGGTAAAAGAGAAATATTATTTAGTAAGGTAGGTTGAATTGATGAAAGGGAATCTCTGTAATTGGCTCTACCCTCCAATTTACCCTCCACTTTAATGGAATTGTACCTTCTTGCCAGCATGACCTATTAACTGAGATACTTGCAATCATCTCCAAAACACAGTAGGATTTTTGTCTCTTGTGGCTTGGAAAGATAACTCCTGATTATTTTGTATGTATATTTGTTTCTTCCTTTTCATTAGGTTTTTATAGCTTCCCTTAAGATCTAGAAACCCATTCCTAGTGACAGGTCAGTTACTAGATTTATAATATTGAACCAGAGTTTCTGCTTGAAGTGTGGATTTTTACACATGCTGATATGTGGATAGTGACTTATGAAACTTATGTATCCTTGTATTATACATAATAAAAAAAACTCTTCAGGGTTTGTGCTTTCAATCAGTTTTTTGAAGTTCAAAGATCTGATCTGAGGCAGAAGCAATTGTGTCACTCTTGCCATTTTGTCAGACCGTCTAATCCTTGGGATGCTCTCACCAATCAGGTTACTACCTACTTTCTTATTTAATATTAAAATATTGAGTCATCTGGCAATCTTCATAAGGGTAATCATGTTAGGTTCATGACCTGATCCCTGGAGTGGCACATTTGGCCTTTGGGATGGCCTTTTGATTGGGAAACATGGCTGTTGAACTGAGCAAAAGGGTTTAATCAGTAGGCTGAATCTGGCATTAAAATCACTTGCAAAAATGAGGCCACCTTTTGGATAACTTCAGGTGAACTGTGTTAGTCTGCAGTTTATGTGAACTGGCATTTGTTAGGAAGGAGAAGAGCAAATACCAGAAATCATGTCTTTCTGAGTTTACCCCAGAAGCTAATGTCTTTTCTTGCCTGCCCTGATCTTAGAAATTGAGGACAGCAGATTATTTGATATAAAAATACAAATGCCTACTCAAACCTGACTCTTACATCATCAGAGTACCAATTAGTGTTGAGTAATGGGGCTCTAGACACTAATTCTCCTGTAACAAAATGAAATAATATTTACTAATTATGTCTAAAAATATATATCATCTCTTTTGGATTTCCAATCAGCAATGTTCCATGAAAAGGACAGCTTTTGACCTTTGCTTGGTCAGCTGGAAGATAGATTATGATATTAGGTCAGCTAAGGGGAAGGTCTTTTTTTGATCGGGATATGTTGAGATAGTTGAGTAGGCAGAATGATTCAGTAACAGAGCATATGGCTGGAAGTCTTCCAGGTTCTGTTGAAAAAGGAGGAAGTAAAAATAACCAGGTCATAGGGTGTCAACTAAAAGAGGAAATAAAATATTAAGGTGTTATCAGATGGTAAATATTACTAATAGGATCCTCAATAAGATTCAGATTGAAGGCTGAATTCAGTATAGGTTTATTGGGTGCAGTTCATCTTCCTTTCAAAAACCATAACAGGAGAAGGGCAGACATCTTATTTAAAGATTAAATGATATTGCCTTTTGGGCATCTTCCTCAAGAATCTTGATTCATGTCAAAAATCATGTCCTTGTTGATGATATTTTCTTTGATGTCTTTAGTTGTAGACAAAACTGCAGACTTTGTTTACATGCTTTAAAGTGGCAAAGGGCTTTACTGTCTCTTGAATTAAACTCTTGCATAGTTTGGATAAGGTTCAATTTTAGACAAAATTTGTGACAATCCATCTTTGGCCATTGTACTGTAAGGGTTAATCAGTTCACTTTTGACCAGGTCCAGCAACGTTCCTCTAATGCTGCCAGAATGTTTGGATACACTCTTTTTCTGTCAAGGATGGAGATACTACAAGTCAGAGGAATTGTGGCAACTGACCAAATTGGACACAGCAGTTTGGAGAAATGAGCTGATGCAATATTCTCTAAAAGAGGTCTCACATCTAGATCAATAAACACCTGAAGGTGGAGATTCCAAAAGATTCCAGAAAGGAACCCATTTTTAATAGCACTGATGGTAATAATGATTTGGTGAAAAACAATTGGAACCTTTTTCTGTCATTCATATTAGAAAGCTAATTAATCATTACAAGATCAAAGGTATAGAGATGGAAACAAAGCAACTTGCTGAGAGAAAAAGGAACACAGCCTCTAGTAGACTACCTTCTTAATACTGTTATTAAGAACAGATAACTATCTGTTGATAAGTGAGGGAATTATTCTTTTTAGGATCTAGGCTTGCCTAAGTACTGAGCCTCCTGCTTTCATACCATCTCCCTAGCATAGGAGCTCAATGAAAATAATCTGTTTTGGAATTATTCTATAAGAATATCAAATATTTTCTCAAGTTGTCAATTTAAAGAGAAATAGCTGATAAATGCTCAAACAGAGCTTTAACAATCTGTGCAGAAAAGAAGACAATATTTAACTTAAACACATGAGGAAGGTTTTATTTAGCTCATCAGCCAAACCCTCATTAGGAAACTAAGTTCAGATATTACCTTTATGGTGGGTAGCCCACTTATTGGACACAATACTTTCCTAAAAATCATCACTGTTGAGTAATCCATTGTTTTCCTTTAAGAGAGACGAGCTCAAAGCTTCATTAGATTACTGGGAAAAGACCTTGAATCTATTCTTAGAATTCACAGGATTCCAGGAGATAAAGTCTTCTACAGAAGTCTAGTGAGAAACTCACCATCTTCAGTTAAACAACAAACTAAACAATCTTCAGTCGTTTAGCGATCTTGGCTGGTTTCAAAGTTCCAGAACTGGTTCTCTCTTTTTCCCCGTAACACCATAAATATTTGAATTTCAGACAGATTTTGGATTAGTGTGACAGGTGAAATATTGAAATAGGATAAAATAAAATAAATAAAAGATAGGATGCAGTAAAAGAAAAGGTTCAGGAAACAATGGAAAAAAGCCAAGTAAAACAAGCACTTCAGTAAGGCTTGCTAATGGGACTGCTTTTCCAACATCATCTTGGAGGGAAAAAAATGCCAATTTTTTCCTAAGGACCTAAAATAGCACCTTCTTGATTCTTACTCCTTGAAGCCACTCCTTTACTTGAGATTCATTTGTGACATTTTCATCATCTGAACTCAAGGAAATGAATCTTTCATCAAATTTTATTATTACTGTTTTCATCCTACCAACAACCTCAGCCTCAATTTCAATCTATATTTAGAAGATGCCAATTTTCTGTATGTTATAGTAAAACTACATAATGTACTCATAAACACCACATTAGATACTTACAGATCACTATGCATATCAGTGTGCTTCTAGCTCCATTCATAACACAGTACCAAATCTATAAAAACATCTATTTTTATCAAATCTATAAAGACACCATCATCCCAGACATTCTGCACTACAAACTGACCCAGCTCACTGTGCCTGCCCATACCTGTAAGTGGATAACCAGTTTCCTAACAGACAGGAAGCAACAGGTGATGCTAGGGAAAATTACATCCACTACTTCGAAAATCAGTACTGGGGCTCCTCGGGGATGGGTGTTCTCTTCATTACTCTTTTCCCTTTACACCAATGACTGTACCTCTGAGGACCCGATGGTTAAAATTCTGAAGTTTGCAGATGATACAGCAGTCATTGGACTTATTAGAGATGGGGATGACTCTACGTTCAGATGGGAGGTTGAACAGCTGGTCCTGTGGTACAATCAAAAGCTTAGAATTGAATATACTCAAAACTGTGGAGATGACAGTGGATTTTAGGAAGAGTCCTCCTATTTCTCTTTGCAAGAAGTAGTCCTCTTACCATATTTCAGCAACACAATATAAGCAGTACAGTCCTTCAAGTTCCTAATCTCCCAAGACTTGAAATGAATGAATGGATAGCATTAGAACCATTATTAAGAAGGCACAACAGAAGATGTACTTCTTGCATCAGCTCAAGAAGTTCAACCTGCCTCAAGAGCTGCTAATACAGTTCTACAAAGACATCATACAGTCTGTTCTTTGTGCATCTATAACTGTCTGGTTCAGTGCAGCAATCATGAATGACAAGTATAGACTCCAAAGAACAATCAAGACAGCAGAAAGAATAATTACACTAGCCTGCCCCCACCAGAGGACCTGTACATCAAAAGGATAAAAAAAGGGTGGAGAAGTTATCTGCAGACCCCTCACATCCTGATCACAATTTGTTTGACCTTCTTCCCTCTGGATAGTGCTACAGGATATTGAATACAAAAACAACCAAACAGAGGGACATTCAGCTGAATGATGATGATTCATACTGTATGACAGGTCACAAAGTATAAAGAATTCAAAATTAACCCAGAAGTTTGGTCTAATATTCTCACATACTTATAAATATATAGCGGTTCTAAATCTACACTTCATAATATTGTCTTTCAACTGGTGGCATATTTTGGATGCACATTTTAAATACATTTATTGCTATGTTATTATTCTACTTACTGTTCTCTTGCAAGTACACTGAAAGCTGCTCTTCTGGAGTCAAATTCTTTGCATGTCTAACCATGCTTGGCCAATAAAGTATCTGAATAAAGTATCTAAAAATTTGTATCTAGATTCTATGCTACAGATGCATTTCTTCTGACTTATTTGTCAGAGATACTCAACTAATGGATAGACATTCAGGAGACTGAACTATCCACTAAGAGAGATCAATAGAGAAATCAATATAAAGGTAAAAGTTTCCCCTTTCAGTTGTGTTTGACTCTAGGGAGTGGTATTCATCTCTATTTCATAGCCAAAGAACTAGTATTGTCTGAAGACACTTCTTCATGACTATATACTGAAATGCGTGGAACACTGTTATCTTCCCACCAATTTAGGTAGTACCTATTTATCTACTTGCATTTTTACATGCTTTTAAAATGCTAGGTTGGCAGGAACTGGGGCAAATAATGGGAACTCATCCTTCTGGCAAATCAGTAAAGCTAGATCAAATCCAGGGAGGATTTGATACAGGATACAGAAAACATAAACCACTGATTGCCATCTACAACTTAAAGTTCAAACCACTCAAATTCATTCCTATTAAAATATTGGCCACACTGAACAATGGTCCTGCACTTTCACAGATATTGTAGCAGTTCCATAGTTTCATACAGACAACCACCCAACCTGAATCAGATTATTGTAAGTGACAAGAAACAGCAGAACAATGATGCCATCGTGGGAGCCAGGCATTGCAACAAATCCATTTTTTTTAAAAATCCGAATATATTTTTCTCTCACATCTACTTCAACTTCACCATCACCATGAAGTATAGACACAAGATTAGAGACACCTTCACATGGTCTTACTCCAATATGCTATATGCCATCATTTTCCATCAATACCCCTCTGAATTCTTTGTAGAACTTTTTGCAAAATAATTAAGCACACAAGGTGGATATTCGGTCTCAAAACAAGAGCAAAATAACCTTCCAAAGTTCTCTATGGAAGATCATAGAGTGACTGGTTTGGAAAAATAAGATTTTAACAACACCATTAAACAAAGAATGGCTGAACTCATAGAGGTTTCAGATAATCTCAGAATGTCTCAACAAACACAGTTTTTTTAAAGATATTAGAATTGTTAATTGAAAAAGGTACTTGTAATCTGTACAAATGTTATTTTCAATTGAACAACCAACCTATATTCCCCTTTCCCCCCGTACCTTTTCTACTTACAGTGGGGCAAAAAAGTATTTAGTCAGCCACCAATTGTGCAAGTTCTCCCACTTAAAAAGATGAGAGAGG
>JANHZU010008756.1:6081-25300 GCA_032468055.1 Acrochordus granulatus | reverse complement strand
TCTGGATTTGTTTTCACATTTTGTCTCTCATAGTTGAGGTATACCTATGATGACAATTACAGGCCTCTCTCATCTTTCTAAGTGGGAGAACTTGCACAATTGGTGGCTGACTAAATACTTTTTTGGCCCACTGTATATATCCACATTGACTTGTAAATACAACACAACATAGAAGGGTATAAAAAAATACAAGAAGATGATGCTTTCTTTGTCTTAGCCATTTAACTGGAAGACAAATTGGTCCATCCAGTGCCCATCTCTTTAGCCAGGAAGGAGCCAGCATACAAGATTCCAGCCTTCTTCTTCTCTGTAACCCCCACCAACCCCCAGCAACTGCCTTGTAGATGTGTTGTGGAGCTAGCAATTTTCTTTCTCTTTGTGAAGAGTGGAGAAAATATTTCTTGCTCTAGCACTGCCTTTCTCTCTTCTCCCACAGGCGGTATTCTGTTTATACTGCCATTCTGTTGCTTGAAATGCATCTATGCTACACCTATCACAGCAGCCTTTTGCAGCCATGGGAAAGCACTTGGTTCTAAAATTGCTAGCATGTTCTCCATCCATCATCATGGCTTGGAAAAAAAAATTAAATGTAAGACAAATAGTTCAGATCTCTTCCTTTTCTCTTTCTTTCCATCTTTCCTTCATTTGCAAAGAATCAGACAAATGCACACAATAAGAGAGGAATGGAATTGTTTGCGAGTAATCTATTTTATTTTCTTTTTGATGGAGTAGCAGACAGTGAGATAATTTTTGCTGTTTGTGGACTTGCAGTTGTTTGGGGCTGACTGAATCACTTTCCCCCCACTTTTTTATTGATCAATTGTGGAAAAATTCTGACCGGCTTAAGGAGTTCCTTATCTGTTCAGGGTTCCCTGAATATTGATTTCAACGAAAATAACTGCAAACTGGCAAAAATGAGGAGTGGAAATGATGATAGATTTTTCTTCATAAAACCGAGAATAAAATTAAATTGTGCTGCCAGGGCTTGTATTTTGGGACTAGATATGGCAAGTGCTGTCTTGGAGAACTATGAAAAATGGGCTTGGAAGATATCTGAGTGTTGCCAATGTCTAATACATATTTTGCACCTTTGTATTATACTTGGGTTGCCCTTGAGAAAATAGTATTTGAAAAATCTCAATGTCCAGTAGGTTCATACAGGACAGAATTGTCTGGCAATTAACCCCCAAGCTGGGATGGATCATCCTGAAATAAATGCAAGAAAAAGGATATTCAAGTAGTTGAATTACCGATAGATGTAGCACATACATGCTCTTATACATGTATATGCTATTTGCAGATAGGTTTTTTTTTGTATTGAATATAATTCTGAAATGGATTTCCCTCAATCTGAATCATTCAGTGATCTTTTAATTCTGCCTTCTCAATCTACATATGTTGTATATTTCATAGATAATGCATAGCAGATGTTTAATTGCTCCGTGGCTGAAATCTAAGTATGATTTCTTAGAAAGAGGTTTAACTGAAATCAGTGAAATATCTGAGTGATTTAATGATTTTTTAACAAATGATATTTTCTTATGCTGCTGAAACAATATCTGGAGTGTGTTTCTTTTTAAAGTCATTCGAATGGGAAGATGTTAAGGTTACTGTTCTTGTTTGGCTGACTTACAACACTTATTATTTTATAGTCCATTTCAACACATACTTCAATAGTATGTGGGATTAACCTTCTAGATATAGTCTACTGACTTTATGGAGCTGGGACTCAGCACAGATCCACAAAAACACTGGAGGTTATAATGCTGTGGGTTAAGGATACAGCTTTAATACAAGGCTTATGAATTTAATTATTTTTAATAAGCAAAATCTCATTGTAGAAAATGAGACCTTTGTTCAACTTCACCCCTAGCAATTCTGTTTTATAAAATTAATTCTCCTGAGAACACATTGTAGAAAATAAAAAAGGTTGATACATTATTCTTTATCATGAATGGGTGCAGCCTAAAAAGCTTCTACTTGCTTAGAATGCTTGAATTGTAAAAGCATTTAGTATTACCTCTTCATAAATTAGGCTGGTATCATGGTTGCCCTACTAAACATTCAGAAATGAGACTAAGAAATCTATGGCTTCCAAATATTTTTTTTATCTATGACACTAGAGTTGATGACTGGGACCTCTTTGCAAGAAATTAGATTCCCTTAATTCCTGCTCTGCTTCAATTTTGAGGGCTCACAAGGATTACTATATTTAGGATGTAAAATTCCAGACAACAACTTCTGTATCACAGAGACACAGAAAAACATGGTTGCTTTCTAGTAATCATCCAAAATTTACAGTCCACATTTGGTGATGCTAGCTAAATGTTGGTCTTAAAAGTTGCCTTACTGCACTGCCTTGGCCTTTTCTCCTGACCTAGATTCCCCCAAAATGGACTCAACAACATATTGAGCATTTTTCTCTTCTCCTATATTTTTAAAGACCATTAAATTTCCTGCCTGCCCTGGATTTCATTGAGTCTTTTACTTGAAGACTTAGGTTATGTATGAATCATAAGGAAAACTGTTCAGAAGGAGGATGATCTTCTGCCATATGGTTCTTCTTATATAAAAAAGTAAATTGACAGATTTGATAATAGAACTCTGTTATCTCATTAGCTCTGGATCTGACAACTAAGAACAGGAAAATACAGTCAAACATGCTGTTCAAAATCTATATTTAGTTATGAGTTATGAAATCACAGAATGCACAGGTTTGAAATGACTTTAAAAATCTTCTGATCAATCCTTCCTGCTCACTGCTGGAATCCACTGCTAGAGGGTCCCTGACAGACAACCATTCAGTCTTTGTTTGAACATCTACATTCCACAACTTCATGAAATAGTCTGTTCCTTTTTTTTATCCCAACCAAGATGTACTTGCTTATTTTTGAGGGAAATGGGCAGTTTAAACATTTGAAAAATAAATAAAATTAAGCCCAATGTTTCTTGTCCTATTGTCTAGATGGATTTCAAACAATTCCACACCATCTTCTACAGGACAGCCCTTTAGATTCTTAAAAATAGTTTTTACATAAAATAAGTTCAATAAGAACAAGAAAATCTCAGGAAACCAAACAAACACACTCCCTCTAACAAAAACACCACGTGGACTCTCCAATCATCCTACCCTAATGTTTGGGAGAAGGGCCAAGTTTTCAAAGTCTTCTGGAACATTATCCAAGTGATAAAAATCCATACATGATAAAATATGTACATAAAATAGTGATCATACAAAATCATTGTACTAGTGGAAAGGATCCATGGGTTTTACTGGATTAAGAGTTTAGATCAGTGTTTCTTCATCTTGGCTCCCTTAAGATGTGTAGATGTCAACTCCCAGAATTCCCCATGCTGGCTAGGGAATTCTAGGAAATGAAGTCGATATCTCTTAAAGGCATTGAGATTGAGAAACACTGGAATACATGACTTGGAATGATAGTACCAAACTACTTGATGCAAATCAAGTCACTGGAATTGAATTTATTCAATTATTTAGTTCTCACATTTTCAAAAAGATTCAAACCTGAGACTTTTGCTTGACGTATGTGGATATGCATACTTGTGTGATATGTAGCTATTAAAGCATTTATCAAAGGAAAATAAAATGACACAACTCAGTGTAGGTACCAACAGTTTTTTATTATGGAGTAAGGTAGCCTAAGAAATAAAAGGATCCTTTCCTTGTCCTATGGAAAAGATACACTCATTTTGCAATAAAATATACTTTACACTGGATATAGTAATACTTCAAATTCCAAATTTCAAATTTTTTTTCCCAGGCCTGCAATACCTTTCTCTTGAAATTTTTGGAGAGCAGGGACAATTAAATATTATGATTTGTTTCCAAAAAAATCTTAAGTTTTATAGTCCTGAAAATAAGACTTGAGATTTCCCCCAGTAAATAATGATTAGAAAATGATGAACATTTCCTTATATGTATATAAGATGCATATGCATATATATGTATATAAAATGTATATATTATATGCATATAATGTGTGTACACATTATTTTTTTAATCTGTGTGGCATGGGAAGACTGTTATTTATAAATACACACCTATCATTTGATAACTCCAAAGTGAAAAGTTATCTATAAATGAGTCAAAACTACATGTAAAAAATACTTAATTGAAAGAAGAGCAATATTTGTGATGAGGGAGTATGAGGAAAGGATAACTTATTCATGAGATGGAATTTGGGTGAAAATGTTCGGCTGGTCTCTAATACAATATCTGTGTTGAAAAAGTGGTCCTGTGAACCTGTGATAGGATCTGAGAATTTCATCTCATACATACCAGAGATCTACACTGACAGTGTATAATCCCAGAACAAATCACATGACAATGGGATACTCTTCTAAAAGCAGACATTGCCCAAAGGAATATTCTTTGCCAAGCTCCATTCAAGTTCAAGTCCCAATCATAGTTTCTGAACAGATTTTTGTTCTATTATCTGTACTGTAGGCTGTTATGTTCCATTCATAAATGCATTTTGATATTCTTATCATAAGGTGATCAATATACTTGGCAGATAAATAGATGAGATCAGATTTGCTTGATGTGTTGGTGTCACTTTGTATATGCAAAAGAAAGAAAATATGACATTGCTTTTTGTTTAATCATTTCATTAGTTCATTACAATTATCTCACATTTTAGAGATACAAATGTTTGTACATTTTTCAGCTTTCTCAATAGTACGTCCTACTGAGCCAATAAGCATTAATTCCTAGAAAAGGTGAATAAGTTATTTTCTTCTCACTTTATTGTATTTATCTATACACTGTGTCAGTACACTAACATTTTCAACAAAAACCTTTCCTTTTATCTAATAAAATGTCTGTGGTCAATAGATACAAGTTCTTGGTGTAGAGATTAACGATACCAAGCTGGGAATCAGGACTCTGGGAGTTCTAACTCCATCTTATGCATGAAGCTAGGTAGCTTTGGGGTGAATAAGGTGAATAAGGCAAGGGCAAATTATTTCCATAAACCTTGCCAAGAAAACTGCCTGTAGATCCATATAGTACTGTTCCACCAACACTGAGAAGAAAATTACCACTTTCCTTTAAGGGGGCAGTTTTCCCATTCAAACTGTTAATGGGAAAAAATCAGGCTAGGAAAAAAAAAACCTAACAACATCTGATCCAGAAGGAGGGGCATGCTATGGCTTCCTTTGACTAAGATGTGTTGACTGATGGAATCTGGAAGGACAGCTTTTTCTAACATGGCACTTACCCTCTGGATCATCATCCCTCCAACCTAAATATTAGTTTGGCCCCAGCCTAGCCAGCCTTCTGTAAGGCTTTTAAGTACCTGTACCTAGGGTCAGAGTGTATGACAAAGCCTGTCTCCTGCTATCTTGAGAGTTATTTTTATGACTTTCCCAAATGCTGTGTTTATTATTTTTTTGTTTTATTTTTAGTAACTTATTTTAATGTTGCAAGCTGCCCAAAGTCATGTACTTGAGATAGATAGCCATCTCAATCAAATAAATAATGAAATAACAAACATTTCAGCATCTGCTCATACAGATACATGCATACATATTAAAATTACTTTTTAGAAATGCAGCTTTTCCTTGGAGAAAAAAAAAGTTTCTGATCTCACTGGGAAACACAGATGCTTCTATATCTCCACCCAAGCACCCAGGCTATCCCTAAGAAAAGCCAGAACAATAACTTGTTCTCCAATTTACATTGAACAGCTGGGATGCTACAGATGGGGAATCAACATATGGCAGAGATCTCCTGACACAAGTCTAGTCATATGGCAAACTCAGGTTACTAATTGTGGATTGTTAATAAAACTCCTTTAGGATGATGCATTCCTATGGAAAGGGCAGTCTAAGGATCAGTCTGAGATAGATATTAATTCATATTCCTGTTTAGTACTATAACTTTTTTCCTGTTCTTTTGTCAATACAGAACATTCAGTAAGTTTGAACAAAAAACAAATATGAAAATTTTGAAACATGCCTATTCTCAGCTTCCCTATATGCTATAAATGGCTGCTCAGGAAACTTTCAGTGCTGTGCTATAATAAGTCACTTTTCCAGTTAAAATGGCTGTATGATAATATATCAGAAATGTCTTCAAACACATGGCCCTCCATTCACCAAAGCAGTTAATAGAAACCCTAATTTCAGCAAATTTCTATTCATGTAAAATGGAAAAAGGCTGACTACATAGAATGAACTGAAATTATTTACAAAGGCCTCAGATGTATGCTTCTTTGCTAAAACCTCTAACAGAAACCTTAATTTTCACAAATTTTCATTATTATGTGAAAAAACTCCAAATATCCTAATAGTCCAAGCTTTTTTACTGTGAAAATAACAATTTCTCAGATGTAAAATATAAGTATGGAGAGCTCAGAAACACTATGGGGATAATTATTCAGATGCATATTTTTTAAAAAATAGAAACTGAAAAGATTGAGTTGAAATAAGAAACTTTTTTAAAAAAAAGACATCAGAAGAAAATATTAAAAGAGCAACCCAGTATTTCAGAAGCAATAATAGTTAGAGAGAGACATGTTGGAAATAGAATAATACAAATCAAATTATTAATTCATCTTTCCGAGGTAGAGTTGCTCCACATAAAAGAACAACATCTACTATTGTGGAAAATACATACTAGCAAATTTTAATGAATCTATGGAGAAATATATTGGCAGCATAATCTGGTTTTGTCCAACCTGGTGAACTCCTCATTAATCCTCAGTAATCTAGGTGATCTTTTATCATGTAAACTGGCAATTCTAAGAATCAAAATACATAAAGTGGAGGTTTGGGAAAGCTGCCCGTTTTCATTGCTTTGTGTTTTTCTTTACATTAAATTTCAAGTCTTCACAAGATTACTTGTTTTTTTAGTTTTATTAGTATTAGTATTCAAAGGCAAATTAGAAGAATAATGCATTTTACTGGCAAGCTTTGCTAGCTGGAAGCAAAGATAAGGACTGCAAAAGTTGAGGAAAGACTATATAAAACATTGCCAATTCAAAATGCTAACGATATGGGTAAGGGCATTAGTGGGGGCAATTTCTACTTAGGTAACTCACATAAAACTCAGGTCATCGGGCATGACACAATATCATCCATGTATTTGAGAACTTAAGAGAAGGTGGGCTGCATATATCATTCTGAGAGCTTCATTAGCTTCAATAATGGAAACAAAGAAAGAAGGCAAGGATCTGTACTGTCTACGGTTGCAAGGAATTGATTGGAATTGATTGAAGCCAAGGGGTGGTCCACCTGCTTACATGGTTAGCAGTGTTCTTTAGAAGAATATGCCAGTGGCAAACCTAAGATAGTCTTAGGAGTGAGACCTCCATGGAGATGCTAAATGCATGTGATGATCATCTCCTTTGAGAAAAGGACAAAAAGAAAAATCAGTACGGGTTTCTGTCCGGATGGATGAATTAATGTTTTAAACTGTAGCTTCTCAAGAGAATATTGAGCCAGCTATTTACAGTTAGAAGAAAATCTTCCTTGAGTGAATCTGTGATTTGACCATAAGTTGATTAAAATCAACAAAGGCCACCCATTTTATTAACCCTCATTGTGGAAATATGATTACAGTTGTTTCCCTGTGAGCTATTGTATTCTGCTGAGTCACCTCCAAGCAGAGAGCTTCAAGGAAAGCTTAATCAGCTGATTAGATGGCAACAAAATGTTTATGGTGACAGAAAAAAAGGAAATAATTTTATGCCTTCACATTGCAGATCTCAAAACATATGTTGTGGACTATTTTTTCACTATGAGATGTTGTACGAAAGTGTCAAAAACATGTATTGAGAAACTGAGATTTTCATTAAAAAGCTGTCAGTTCCATATGTGCTTAAAATTCGAATACAAAATAAAATCGTCACTATTCAGCAGACCAGTAACACAATCTCATTGCCTTGGAGTTTGCCCTATTTCTTTTTCATGAGCAACAATAAAAAGCTGGCTCAAAAAGAGCATTTTATGCAATGTCTACCTTTTGATTAGGTAATACCCATGTATGTTTTTTTTTTTAAAGGAATGAAGCCAGTATTTCCATCACAACGTATCTGGTGCATTTCTTTAGTGAATTATGTGTTTATATTGCAGTTCTTCTCAGCTGGTGCCCTTCAGATGTATAAATGTAAATACCACAATTTTTAAGCCAAAATGGCTATTGCTGAGAATTCTGGGAATTGAAGTCCCATTTAGTGAGATCTAAATACCACCATTTCTGATGTAACATCCTTAGAATATAGTCTTCTTGGGAGTGTAGGTCAGTTAAAGGCAATTCTAGGGATCACTTATTAAAAAATCCCATATTTATAGAGATTGCAGGCTTAGGACATACAGTACTCTCTTGGACCCCAGTTAAACAAGAAGAACCATGTTCTCCCTTTAAAAGGAAAACAAGCACAAAAGCTGCTGTATTTCATAACAAAAGATATAATTTCTTCACCTGAAATCCCTTGAACTAATTTGAGATTCCTTAAATGTGTTCAAATGCTGACTACCTGATTACATCCCCACTGCTCTTTTTTTATGGTTCAATCATGCAGTCATGTCTGAATCTTCGCGACCTCATGGACTGCATTACGCCAGGCCCCCCTGTCTTGCACTGTCTCCCAGAGTCTTCCCAGGCCCACACCCATCACACTGACAATGTTATCTATCCATCTCATCCTTTGCTGTCCCCTTCTCCTCTTCCCTTCAATCCTTCCCAGCATCACAGTCTTTTCTAATGAGTCCTCCCTGCACACTATGTCTATTACCAATCTAGAAATCCTGTCTGTTCTAAACTTAAAATCTTAATCTATCACCCCAACTGGGCTTGTTTCAAAATAAATAGACAGACCATTGGCCAGCATTAAACTGGGTTCATGAAATAGTTTATAATAGGAAGGCATTTGAAGACAGATTCTCGGCTCCTTAAAAATACACTTATCATTTTGTTCATGTTTTCCTTTGTAGGTATTTAAAGTTTCTGGCCTCATTATTCAATAAGATCTCAGAGTACATGATGTATCATCTCAAAAAATCTGAATGTCACCTACCATATGCAGTCAATAAGTTGCAAGGTTATGGACATATTTATGAAGGATTATAGATTAGTGGTAGAATGCATGCTTTGTGTGAAAAAAGTCCATGCTTTATATGTAGCATCTCTAGATTGGTTACAAAAAGCAAAAGTTCTTAACATAACATTGGAGATCCCAGATGGACGACTGCTCAACCCAGGTTCCCACACTTTCTTAAGTCATTGATAGGGAGCAAGAGGGGGCTTAATAGGACAACAAACAAGGCTGATGCTATATTTCCACTTTAGGGATACCCAGTTGCATAATTCAACTATTCACCAACCGCATTTCAATCTTACATCCCAATAATCAAATGAGGATGTTCATTATTTACTGAGTTTCCATTGTTATTCCCATGTTATGCAACCTTCCATCATTTAACAAAACAAGATAAAATTATTTCTGACAATCAGTTGTTTTTCAGATATTTTCGAGCAGCTATAGTGGTTAAATAAAAAAACCTATTTTATGAAAACATTTACCATTTTAATATAAAAGCCCTAGTCAAATTTACTACTGAAACCAATGAGAATTACCTCCATGTAAATCTGGTAAGGTCTGGAATGTTAAATAATATACATTATAAGACTGGAATTATTCAATTCCTCTCCTAAATTAATCTGCTCACCATCACCATTCCAAATGCAACAATAAAGACTGCAAGGCTTAAATATCATTTTTTCTCTCCTCAAGCCTTTGCTACAAATTGTGGCATTCAGCTTAAAAACATAGATTCATAACACTTGTCAACCAACATGAAAATTATGCTACATTCAATAAACCATTTTCAGGTGAACATACCTACTGCCTAGCATGCCAATTTTTCAAGGGGTGCTTTGCTTCAATGAAGGTTTAAATAAAGCAAGTCTTCAAAGTCGTTTTACCAAGTAAGATGGCCCTTTTAGTTCTAAGTGTGAAGCAAAGTACCTATGTAGCTTTGCACTGTCCTATTCTACAGACCCTTATAGATTCTCCCATAGTACTATCCAAACTTTAGAAAGTATTGCCAGAGAAAGCATTCCTCAGCTTCTTCCAGATCAGCTACCAAAAGTTTGGTGATAGCTCTGCAGAACTCATTGTTGCCTCAGTAAGATGAGATGGAATATCTGTTCCCCCACCGTTTCTGACACACTCTTGCAAAAGCACAAAGAGGCTTCCTCCCAGTGGCAATCTTGGCACTCAAAGTCTCTTCTGATTTTGGCAAGAGAGAAATAGGGAGCAGGGAAACCCTTAGTGGTAATGGAAGTGTAATGTTATTGTGTTGCCTTTTTTGTTTCTATAAAAAATAATCACAGTGCCTGTAAGGAGTAAGTCTCTTTATCAAGGTGTATCTAACTCGCCTTGTATAGATTTCAGCCCTTAAAATTTTAGCAGACCCAAACTGTAAGTACCAAATACCCTATTATTTTCAATAACAGCCAAAGCGATAAAATTAAGCCCCTTCATCATCAAAGAGAAATGTTGAACTGATTAAATGCTTCAGACATAAACGATAGTTAAATTTTAAATTTCTGGATCTATTACATACAACCACAATGAAACATATGCCCAATGTCCTACAACATATCGTCATGTTCTTATATGTTAGGGAACTATGTCAACCCTCGCACAACTAGAAAAGACTACCTCTGGAGAAAATACTAACATTCCAACTTTTACCACACACATACAGAAAAACAATTCTGAAATTTTATTAGATTGGAATGACTTTGAATTTTTGCTGACCTTGCCCATCCTCAAGAACTCACAAGCGGAGAAGAAGGAACTTACCTTCATCAGTGGCATGAATCACAATGGTGTATGTGCCATTGTTCACAAATGGGGATTCTCTGTCAAAAGTTTTTGCAGTTGTCACAATTCCAGAATTTTCATTGACTGTCACCCAACCAGCTGGATCAGATGCTATTTTGTATCTTTAAAAAAGCAAATGTTTTAAACATGAGTGATAAGCTTTTATGATGAGATATGTAGGCCAGGCAGAGTTTGTCTCCTACTGTCCACTGCACGAGAAAAACTCTATTTCTCAGCCTAGAGTTTGGAAGGCATTTGAAAGAATACCATACTGATTGGTGATTTTAGGAACTGTGGCTCCAATATATCTGAGGATTGCCTGGTTGAGGAAGGCCACTGTAATTAAACAAACATACATTTTTCCAATCTTTCGTGTCAAAGGTTAGCTCTAAAATAAAGAATAGAAAAGATAAATAAACTTATAAACTTAACAAGAACAGATGAAAGTCTCTCTGAACAAGTGCAAACAGGGTTCATCTCTACTGTGTAATTTCCCACACAAAGAAATAGGGGAGTGGATTCCACACCAGATTATAATGTTTTCTGACCTAGTCAAAATCTCAAATTTTTAGTGAAGTTATAAAGCATCCTTACTTCTTAATAAGGTTTAAATTATTAGACCCACATAATTTGAAGAGTTTTGTACGAAAAAAATTGCACATTGTTTTGCTGCTTTAATTAAAAAAATGATAGTTCCTTCTGTCAAGAAATTAAAAAGTAAGTTTGGCAAAGCTACCTAAAAATGAATCCTCTACTTGGGCATTACCACTAAAAAAGGCTATGATGTAGAAGACATTTGTGCTAAGGAGTAAATGTAAGGAAGCAATTTCAGGAGACTTCCAGAAACTAGTTCACAGAGGAACACTAGCCATAAACATTCACCTTATATTATGTTGTGTTGTGTCTGGATCCTGAGCTGCATATTGAACAAGTCTAGTTCCAGGTATCACCCCTTCTCGTTGATGAAGATTAAGAACTGGAGGATTGAACTGAGGGGCATTGTTTTCATCAGTGATATTAATGCTCACTGACACTTCAGACAATCGTGGAGAAGCAACGATGCTCGCCAAGCCTCTCTGGCATAAAAAAAAGGGCTCTTCATTCTCCACAACAATGAGAAGTCTCCTCACAGAAGGTCTACCATAGGCCAAAGGCTGATAAACAAACAAAACACAAAAGTTTCCATTAATACATTCTGGCTTCCTCTAGCATCTTCCCAAATCTAATGCCTTCCAGAGGAGTGGCACTGCAGGTCCCATCATCCATAATCAGTATAGCCAATGGAATGATAATCTTTATCAGCCTGTCTTACCTTGATAATGCTTAAAACACCTTCATTACTTTTAGAATCTGTCACAATGGCAAAGTTTCCTCTTTCATTTCCTGTCTTTATCATATATTTGGCTCTCCAAGCAAGTGTATTAGGGCTATCTTTATCTTCCACCTTGAGACGAAGGATATTGTGTTTGATTCTACCTTCTGGGACATCTATATGATACTTGGAAGACACAGAAAGAGGACAGTGACACATAAAAAAGAGTATCCCATTATCCATCTTGCTATAGCATGGCCAAGAGAAAGAAGGCCAAGTTGGATTATGCAGACAGAAGGTACGTGGAGAAGGGAAAAAGTGAGATTACCTCCATTCCAATAGCATTCCCAATGTGCATCATTTTTCTTTTAAGGCATGGACAAATGGCAGCATTCCTTTCTGAAATAAATGGCTACTAGGCATGCTTCTGACACAAGAAAACCATGTATTTGAGAAAACAAATTACCATTGCTCTGTCCCCCACAAAGAAAAATCAAGAGAACCTCCATGTTGTATACCTTTATAATTGGGCCTACACGTTAGTAATGATTCATAGAGCATTGCATGGCAGAATTCTTATTCTGCTTAAGGGAGCACCAACAATGTTAACCACTCTTAATTTCTACTTCCCAATCAAACTGAACTAGTTATACTAGTTAGATATTCTAGTATACTATGCTAGTTATACAACATATCAAGATGTGCAATATACAGCCTTCCAAATGTTGCTGAACTACAGATCCCAGGATCCTCCACCAAAAGTTATATTGGCTGGAACTATTGAAAATGCACTTCAGCAGCATCCCCAGGAATGGAATGCAGGTCCTTGTAACCAACACAAAATGAAACATGCTTTATTACTAAAAAGCTTATTCTGTGAGTCCATTAATGTGAGTTAAAGGAAGATAACTTTTATTCTTCATAAAAATGGAGATCCATGGGGGGTCCCCAGGGGTCAGACACAACTTAGTGACTGAACAACAACAACAATATTTTTATTTTTCATGGCTGGATGCAGTGTAACTTTTCTTATGTTGTCAGTAGTAATCTTAAGTATCTCACGTTTTCTTGGGTGAAGACAGGCAAATTGTTGTTAGAATCTTCCACAGCAATATTGATAGTTGCAGTTGACGACAAGGATGGAGATCCATGGTCTGAAGCCCTGATCAGAAATCTGAAATTCCTATTGGTCTTAAAAACAGTAAAGTTTTAAAAAAGAGGATATTTTTATCAAAATAAATTTGACATTATCATTATCCTTTTAAAAATGTGTAAATAATTTTGTTATTCTTCTCCAAAAATACAGTTCTCCAAATAATAGAGTGGCAAACTATCTGATTAACTAGACTATATTATTTTGATTCATCTATCAAAGTATTTCATGTATTCAGTTTGAAACATATCCTGTATCTGCATTAACATTCTACAGCCCAAGCTAAAATTCAGGTGAAGAACCATTTTATTAAGCAAATTGAAGTGATATTTTCTAACAACTGTACAAATAATATTCATTTCTAGTCACTTATCCTGTGTGTAGACATTGGATTTTACCTCTTATTTTATCTTCCAACTCACTAGTCATGTTGTGATGCTGTGTCAGTTAGGAGAAAATAGATCAATATAACTCTGTGATTTCCTAACCAGTACTTAAATTTAGCCAATTTCCTGGCTCTGAATTCCAATTCCATCTATATTCCTTTAACTTATCATTTCATTAAACTATTAATTTGCAGTCCTCAGAAGAGCTAAGATGAGCATTTAGTTTAAGGTGGTGGATTAACCTACCTTGACTAGAAGGCAGTATGTCATCCCACCTACCAGACTAGAAGACAGAATCAACTGGCAATGGTTTAATTTTATTGGATGTTTTTACTTGAAAGTATGCATGCCAAGATACAGATCTCATGTAAGCATCACTGTAATTTTGTTTGTAAGAACTGTACCTCATAATCCAAGCACTGTGTGATGTGTATTAAGCCACTAGAGGAGTCAATAGTGAAGAGAGGAGACTTTAGATGAGGCATTTGGGAAACTAGGTAAAATACCACTTCAGAATTTGCAGTGCCTTCTTGGTCCTTATCCACTGCTGTGACATTGAAAACAGGTTCATCTACACCAGGGAAAATGTAAGCATATTACAGCATTATCATGTATTTCATTGAGATCTATGGACAGAACGTGTATTCCCAAGGATTCATCACAAAGATATTACCAATAGTAGAGAATATCAGGGTTGAAATACAGAGTCCTTGGTGCTCTCTGAGCTTAATTGCTTTCTTACAGAGATTTCATTATCAAACTAAATAACATTATCAGTGCTAGAAGGAAGTAAGGTTAGCTCTCATTATGTACTAGTGACTTGCCCTGTCAGTGTTGGTAGGAGTGTTCTTGGTGGTTCCTTGATTAGGCTGTGTTTATTGTTAGCTTGTTTATTGAGTTGGTAATTCCTTAGTATTGTTTACTTCTTGATTGTTGTCCTAATGTTAATCTTGGTCTTAATCTCTGTTTGTCTAGGAGTTGATTGCTGGTGAGGTGTTTTGGTCTTTTTGTTTCCTTTTGATTGCCTGTTTTCAATGGCATGTAGATGTTGGTTTGTACAAAGCAGAATATGGGATAGATGTTGAATTCCTCCTGCAAACTCTCCTCCCAAAGAAGAGAGGGGAGGGGAGGAAGAGGGGAGAGGATGCTGAAATTGAGATAAAATGAAAAAGGAAGATATTTTGGTTCTAAACTGGAAACTTTTGTTCAACTCTTTTTCAAATCAGTGGGAGACATACTACAGGGCTGAGTTTTGTTTTAATCTAAAAACACAATGAAAGAGGAAGGCTTTAGATATAGTATATGTGAAAGGGGAGACTGTGTTCATTTATTTATATTATGAGATGTCTCCAGAGATGATGTTGTATATTTTCATTCCTACGTGACCATAATAAAAATATTATAATCTTCATAAAGATGAAAGCAATGATCTGATTTTCAAGGATACTCACTTTTGTTGTGATTTTCTTTCATACTGATGTTAAATTCCTTTTGGAGAAATTCAGGAGCATTGTCATTTATGTCCTTAATTTGAATATTGAAGAACAAGGAGCTATCTAGTATTGTTCCAGTCATTCTATTATGAACATCAAAACGTATCTAAATAGTAGATAGTCAATATGAAAACAGGGTTAAAACTGATAACACAAAGCAAAAATTATTTTGTTGATAATAAAGATAGACAAGCTTTTGATCACCATACTAAATACCGCAAATGGGGGATCCATACATGTGGGTATGCTCTTGATTTGTCAAATGCTGTAGAGTTCTGGGGGAAATGTACATTTTTTTCCTTAGATTTTTTTAAAATCTGTGTTAAGCCTCCCGGTATATCAGGGAACTATAAAATATAATCAGTAAATTAATTGAATTTACTAATCCTAGCCCTCATGATTATACTTCCAGCCTCATATATCTTGAAACCATTAGCTTGGGGAAAGTTAATGGTTTAAAAGCTAAGCAAATAAGGGCTAAGTATTAGATGAGAAGAGAAGAAATGAGAATTAACATCCTTTATTGCTACATACAATCTTCAGTTTTGCTCCCAGGATTTACAATCTACATACTACTAACACTCTTGTGTCTGTAACTTTTAACTGAAAGAAACAGTACATCATAGAGCAAAACTTTTGAACCAAGATCCCTCAAATAGGCTAGCTTACAGAATGTATCCAAAATCTGGGCTCCATGACCCCTCTGGAATTGAAATTTGACAAATTGTACAAAATATTTTATGACATAAACATTATCATAACACATTTTATGACATAACATAAAATGTCATAAAACATTTATTGTAATCAACTCCTGATGTTTGACTGCTATACAGTTTGCCAAGGATTTTTTTCAAGGCAGATAAATCTCTAAATATCTCCCTGAATTTTTAAGAACTTTTCAAGTACATTAGAAGCTCTGTGATTGTTGAAGGCATTGAGGAAACTGGTCAGGAAATATCTCTGAAACTACGACCCAAAGGATCATAGGCTGTCTATTTCATTATTAATAACAAAAGTTTTCTGCAACTATCCTTACAAACTATGCTACCTTTAAAAATTTAAACCTCTAGTTTAAGAGGTTATCCACAGAATAATAGGCACAAATGAAATGAAGATCAGTACAGATCAGGAATATTTCATTCTTACTTAGTACCTGGATAGTAGGAGGAGCAAGCAAACTGATTACATATCAAGATGTAATCTTGTTATATGATAATGAGATGAATAGGAAATTATTCTCTTTAGGTTTTTCCCCTTAGTAACCATCTTAGATAGAAAACCACCCTCTAGAAATTAATAAAGATTTATCTTTTAAAGTCTTAGTCTGACTTGAAACCAATAATAAAGGTGCCAATAAAAGAACTGAGATACTGTTGTCACCATGATTAAACAATGATTTGAAATGGAAGTAGAGTTTTTTTGTTTGAGACAGGAGCAAGGAGACATACCGTATTTTATTTTAGGTTAGAAACAAGCACTTTTGACCTTTAATTGAGCAACACCATTTTAGAACTTTTTCTACTTGTTTGACATATGTTTGCTGAGCAAAAGGTCACAACCAACATTTGTAAGATGTAAAAATCTGCTGGAAGGCAAACCTTTGACTCTGGTCGCAGCCACACCCCACTGCATAGTTACTGCAAAAATCATCACTTAGAGTGCTCTTAAAAAATTAATTCTAGGAATTATCAACCAACACAAGATGAAATAATAGAAAATATTTCCATTAGGAGAGCAGTTAGGAAACACATTAATTGCTTTTCTCAATCATTTCTCAGTCCAGGGTGAGGTGTCATCATTATGTTGATGATACCCATATCACCCCAGGCCAAGCTACAGATGTCATGGAAGTCCTGAATTGATGGTTAGAAACTTTGAGGGTTTGGCTGGCACTTCAGTTATGGCCCTACATAGACCTGGATGACCTGACAACAGCAACTCATGCTATAGTTATCACTGAATTGACTATTCTAACACAATAAACATGGGAGTGCTACATAGTGGCCTACATACTGACCATCCACCTCAGTGCAGAAAAACACTAACTTTTAAAGTTGTTGCACTGGTTATTATTAGATTTGTAGGTCCAGATTATGCTGAACCCTAAAGCCTTGCATAATGAAATGCTGGGTTACATTCGGCAAAATACTGACAGACTAGAATCTGCCTATCCTGTTCACTCATCATTAGAAAGCCTCCTCAGAGTCCCCCCTCCTTCCCAGGTATACAGGACAAGATGTGGAAAGCTGTAGGCAAGCTAGCAGGTCTTCTCAACAGTAGCACCACTCTATGGATTCATGTGGTATGAGATACATATGGCTCCTCCCTTCCTTACTTTTCAGAAGCAGATAATCTATCATGCCTTTGGCCCAACTTGATTGGGGGTGTCACGATGGGCTTAAGAGAAAGCTGCACAAGTTGGGATTTGTTTTATTGAGGATTTTTTTTCTTGATTAATTAAAGGATTTTGCCTGGAGTTCTTTAAGATTGGGGCAAGCAAAAAATGCTGTAAAATAAACAAGTACTAGAAAAGAAGGTGTCTTCTCTCGATCTATGGAACGATGTACATATACTTGTCCTGTGGCATCATCTTTGATAGAAAATAATCCAAACTCTGGATATTCATCCACACCAGGTCCACTAATTGAGTATTTTATGGATGCATCTTGGGACATATTATTGAAGAGCTACAAGCAAAACAAAATATAAATATTAGGTAAGATTTCTAAGTATTGTAACTCTTCTATTTAAAAATCATTACTACTACTACTACTATTATCGCTATGGAGGCAAAAGATCCTCCAATTCAATATTTTGCTGGTGGAAATTAAGTTTTCTTCCTTCTCCCATACAGCTTCTTGTGCTTCCTTGTGAACTGGAGAACCTTCTAGCTGAGATTTTGACAGAGGGGATAAGGAGCTTCATGCCTTTTCCACTAATATATACAACTGTAATCCAATCATAGCAGAAGATCTATGCTATTCTTTCACAATATCTTAACGGCACAATATCTTTTATTATGAAATTGTGAGTTGCTAAGTTTTTATCAAGTTAAGGTCACAAATCATACATTTGCCTTTGAGTGAACCTTAACTTTTGGCAACTTCTTAGCAATATTTTTAGAAGTGATTTGCTTGTGTCTTCTTCCTACAGAATGACTTACTTGATTCCTTGAGACCACAAGGAAATCAGGGGACTGTGTAGTAGGTTGTGAAGTCAGAAGAATATCCCAGAAGATGGACAAATTACTTCTGGGAGTCTATTTTGACTCAAAAAATCAGGAGGAGTCTGGTAGCACTTTGTCCAGTTTAAATATTTTATAAAAAGGCCTAAGATTTTGTAAGCTACAGCTCATTTCATTGAATGCATTTGACTCAAATGAAGACTTTCTTTTGGAGACTTACCATTTCTATTTCTGCGTCTTTCTGCATTAAATTTTATCAATGTGGCCATACGAAAGCATGTATGGAAGAATGGGCTTTGGGCATATAAACCCAAAATACAATTGTTTTTCATATAGTGTTAACTTACATGCTTTGTTTTTTGTATTTCCTCCCACAACAAATTCACAACTTCATTATAATATGAATGAGGGATTTCTAGATTCTGTATAAGTTTTAAGATCCTACACAAATCTACTCCAAAATCTACATACTTTCTGAGAGCTTGTAAAAAGCACTCTCAAAAAAATCTGCCATGGGGTCTGTGACCAATCAGAAGATGCCAAACTGATAAGGTGCTTCATTTTCATCAATTTCAAAGAATTTTTCTATCACCTGTTTACTTCTGCTTTTTTTTCCTGGGAAGGATAGTCATACTTCTAAATAAGCCACTGGATTGCAGTGTATAGAATTTTCTAAAAATCCTTCAGGGTACATATAGGATTCAGAAATATTTTTTGGCAATGGAGGTCATACTTGAAGCTGACTTTTTGGTTTGCAACTTATTGGCTTTTTGTTTACTTTTTTAAAAACTGAAAACATGAAAAATAAGTGAATAAATCAGGTGAGCCTTGT